>CDEZ01021424.1:0-25191 GCA_000826365.1 Acanthamoeba royreba | reverse complement strand
TCACTAGGAGATAACACACTCTTTCTGTTGCTACGCAGATCAAGCCAAGAATGGGAGTGTACATTCTTGTGTAACTTAGCAACGTCAACACTTTCACATCTGCAGTATGTCCAATAGTGTTTGGTATGTCATCTCCGAGCGCGTCTTTTGTGCCTTTCCTTTCCTCGACTTGCCATGCCGTGGGTTTGACCGCGGCCGACCTCGATGGCGCACCCTTGCTGTGCGCGGTTGTCTGGGACCAGCACCACCTTGGTGTTACTCGGCATCAGTGTACTCAGTCTACAGTACCATCGTGGTCTCGCCGATGGCACAACTCCTCGGCGGCAAGCATCGTCATCCTACACCAGACATGTTACGATTCTCCGTGGACTCAGCTGTGTTGCTGAAGAAACGTGACGGAGGATAATAGACAAATACTCTGAAGACTTTCTTCTTACTTGTGGGGGTCTAATGAAACACAAAGCCAAGCCCATCATGACTGATATCAGCACGCAGGAAGTTTTCATCGGGAGGAGGCATCAGCGCGTGGGCAGGGCTGCGGCGGCGAGCGCCTCTCGGAGTGCGCCCATCTGGGCCATGGTGCGCGATTGCTGGGCGCTGAGGTCGGCGTGATCGACAAGCCACCGGGGTGAGCAGGGCGCCAGGCCATAGGCGAGGATGGTGTCGACGAACCCGTCGCTGTCACGTTCATCGTCTGTGGCGACTGGTCCGGACGAGGCAAGATCGCTAAAGGCAGTTTCGGTAGTGGTGACGGAGGTGGCGGAGTCGATGAACGAAGACAGTTCTGAAAGACTGCGGTCGGAGGTTGTGCGGTACTGGCTCGGCACCGTGAGCAGTGTCGCCGAAGGAAGGGCCGCAGCACCTCCGAGTTGAAGGGCTTGAATGGTGGCGGAAGGAGTAGCAGGGGTGTTCTTCTTGCGGCGCCAGAGAGAGGGAAGCTTCATCCTTGAGTGTGTGGGTGGGTGAGTGTGCTTGCGCAGGAGTGTACAGAGGATAAAACAAAACCGCTTCAGATCCCAGCATTTAAGTGAGGCGCCGGTTCACAGCCAGCTGGCTCCGGGGTAGCAGCAGATGAGGACAACATCTGCCACGAGTGCACAGACATAGGGCGATAAATGCGCGACTGCCCCGGAGCACTTGGGTATCAGCTGAGTACTTCAGGCATTGGGCTACTCGTTCGGGGATTCTTGGGCACCAGCCACACGCTGCTCGCCAAGGTCAATGTTAGATATACATCAGGCAGGTGGGGATGCTAAAAAGCTTGCATCACCGGTTGGTGTTTGACCAGATGGCTCTTCTGCCTAAAATGCTCCTTTCCACGTGTGCTCGGATGCTTTTCCACCATTCGCATTGCTCTCGGGTGTCCACTCGGGTCGGCAACATTCTTCACATTCTGGTACGATATATCTTTCTGAAAATATGATTCCTTTGTTCTCAGAGACAGATACAGACAGGTCCGCTCCTTATCGCGTCTTCTCCTTCAGGGAAGTCAGCGGACCTCAGTGATCGTACTGTTCAGCTATCTGCCCTCCGTGAGTGCACTGTTGCCGGCTTCAGGAGGGCATTACCAACAGCTTGGAAGGCTTAGTGCTTCGGAGTACACAAGTCCCCTGGGCTGGTATGCTGAAGCGCTGCGTAGAATAAAACCTCATCTGCGTTCAGTTTGCTAGCTACGTCAGATTCTCATTCGGGATCGTAACTTTCGCCTTCCTTTCACCGATATCTCCGTTTAACGGCCAATCAGAAGTACCACGGTAAAAGTTTTCCCGCATCTCAAATTTTAATCAGTTGGCGCAAGATGGAGCACCAGGGAGATGAAGTGCGTAAAGATGAGGACATCAAGAGCGTCATTCATCGCCTTGGCGTGAAATTTGGCCGATCCGGTCCGGAACTTGATCATCTAGTGCAGCGGCTGAATGAGCAGTGGATCACCCATCTGTCCCATTGGCGCGCCCTCACCCCTGCACAGCGGGATCAGTTCAAACTGCCCCTCTTGCTCGTCCACGAGCTGGACCAGCTCGCTGGAGTCACGTCCGAAGGAGCAGGCGGTGAATTTCCGCATCCGCGTCATCCCTCGACCAAGCGTAGCCGCCTGGAGAAGGAAGGGGAAGCGGAAGAGGGCGACGAAGCGGGCAAGGAGGGCTCCGAAGCCAAGCGTCGTAAGGCACTAGGTACCCATTATTCAATTGAATCGCCACTCAATTATCTTCGAATTCACGTTTACAAATCGCAAATAGAAACGCAATAAATTTATTTACCTGAATAATATTATGAAAAATCAAATTATTTAAAAATGAGATGATAATTATTTTAATTATTTTCTATTATTAAAAAATAATGGTAAAAAATGCTTGCTAACTGAATTGGTCTTACAGCCACTGCGGTGCCGCCCGAGGTCATCCTCAATCCCAAGTATGCTGGTCCGGCTTCCGTGGCCGAGATCAAGGCGGCGGTCGACAAGACCATCGACAACCCGTTCCCGCACGCCCTGCTGCGCGATGTCTTTGATGAGCGGTTCCTGGAGGGCCTCAAGGAGGAGATCATGAGTCTGCACTACCTTCAGAAGGCCAACGATCTCTACGACTTCCTCCAGAGCAATGACCTCAAGGTTGTTGACCTGTCATGAGTCCGTGAGTAGGTTTGCTCATCAACATGACCGGTGGCCAGGGATGCACACTGCCGCACGTCAGCAAGCTTAAGGAGCTCCTTTATAGTTCCGACTTCCGTAGCTGGCTGCAGGGTATTACAGGCATTGAGGTTGGTTATCTACATTGATGAAAGTAGGTGGCTTTTACTCACATAGCTGGGCTGTCATCAGGGGCTCAACGATACGATTGACATGTCATGCGCAAGGTACATCGACGGCTCTACTTTACTCTGTCACGATGACGAGCTCGAAGGGAGGCGTATTGCCTATATCATATATCTCGTGCCAAAGGATTGGAGAGATGAGGACGGGTACGCGTACTCCTGCCTGTAGTGCTTGCGAGCAGTATGCTGAGGGCGTCGTTCGCAGAGGATCGTTGGACTTGTTCGGTGTTAATGAGCATCAAGAGCCAGATAGCATTGTATCTTCTTTCACACCGGCGTGGAATTCGCTCTTTTTCTTCGTAGTTAACCCAGTCTCCTATCATCAGGTACATGCGTTACGTGACGCCTTCTGACTAGACTCAATCTAATATGTTCACGCTTAGGTCGCTGAAGTACTGACCGCCGACAAGGAGCGCCTTTCAATTAGCGGCTGGTTCCACGGCCCACCTATCGAGCGTCCGCCCCACTACCGGGAGCCTCCACTACCCGAAATTCCACCAATTCCTACAAATCAGGTAGTGTCCTCTAGTTCATCGACGGGCACTAATCCGGCGGAAGAGGAACTCGCCGCGAAGCTGCTTTCCGAGTGGCTCGATCCCGTCTATCTTGATCCCAAGAACTTGAAGGACATCGCAGCCGAATTTGAAGAGGAACAAAGCATCGAGCTACACAACTTTCTCAACGCGGAGAAGTTTGTGCAGCTGGTTGAAACGCTTCACGATCAGCCTTGGGAACTTCATGGTCCGGCCAACAAGCGCCACTACCAGATCCTGCCCGATGGCAAGGAGGTATGATGTTCCATTTGAGTCTGGCCGTATTGCTCGGCTGACAGTTTTCTCTTATTTAGAATGACATAGTGAAGGAGTGCAAGCGGTTTCTGTTGTCACAAGCCTTCTTTAATTACCTGAAGCAGATCACTCAGGGCGACTTTATCAAGTGCAGTAGCCAAGGTACGCTAGCTCACAAGCTAGAAGGCGAGGACAAATGAATATTAATAGTTCCCATCAATTCTAGTTCGCTGCTTCCGTCCGGGCACCTACACACTCGTGCAAGACCAACCGACTGATGAGATGGCGCTGGATGTGGTTCTCTGCTGTGCTACCAACACAATTCCGCTGGTATGATGCTGAGTGCACATAATGTCTGGCGCTGTGCTAACTCCCATCGCGTGAGTAGGAGGCTGGAGGACAGTTGGTATACATGGACTCAGACACCGAGCTGCTTACGGTCCCGTGCACTCCCAACAGCCTGGCCCTAACCTTCAGGTCCGTTGCTAGCGATGACTCCTCTTTGTTGTGTCCATGCAAAACCCGGTGTACCTCTGGTCCTCATCTACAACATTGTACAGGGATCCGGGCACGATGCGCTTCATCAAGTATGTTAACCACCATGCACACAACATCCGATACGACTTTTCTTTCGTCTTCAAGGAGGAGAAGAGCACTGAGGATGGTGAAGATGGCGACGATGCCGACCAGCCATACGAGGACGAGAACGAAGAACGCGAAGCCTGAAATTTCCCGTCCAAAGAAATTAAAAAAGAAAAGATTTTCCTTCTGTTCCTCGGTTTTCTGTCGACTTGATAATTAATTTCCCTCTGGAAGAAACTTTAACCTCTTGTAGCGAGAACCAAGATGCAGGCCAGTAAGGCAACCGTAGATGAAGTGCTGGAGGCCATCGCCGATTGCATCCTCCAGTGTGTTCTCTTCTCGACTGAAGCAGATGAGACTGGAGCCAAGGTGCGTTTACCCGTTTGATATACTTATCGACCATGTTCATAGGAGGAGTTTTAGTTTTTATATATTTACACTCGATACTAAAACTTAAAAATTAAAAAAAATGGAAAACAGCTCAAGTCACTCAACACCGACCCTCTGGTGGGCGCCATGAAGTTCTTGTCGGACCTCGGTACGGTTTTGCTGTTCTCTCTTGTGGTCAGCTTAGATCTGAGTCTCTTCTGCCTTGTTGGTGATAGCCATCAAGAAGGCGGCGCAGTGGGGAGAGCTAGACAAGAAAATGGAGCAGGAGATGCTTTCCTCCACCAAGGTACCTGCTGTCGTGACGGACCTCACCCCGCGGCAAAGGATTGCATTATCTAGGCGCTAACGCACCCACGCTGTGAATAGGAGTTACAAGAGTGCGTGCTTGCCATCAATCGGAACATTCAAACTATCGCCGACAACCCTATCTCAAAAGATGCGAAAAAGGCGCTGCTCGTGGCAGCCAAATCTCTGATGCAGCGCACGGTACAATCCATGATCATCAGACACTTGCGGAGGACGATGACTAACCGCAGCTTCTTTATTTAAAGGTGTTTCTGCTGCAAACAGCAGACTTGTACGATATTCGCCAGATCATTCGATTGGGTCGAGATTCCAAGGATTGGAACGATAAGCTTATGAATTGTCACAAGTGCGTCTCAGAAATAAGCCTCTTTTCGAATCGTTCGGCAGGCACTCATTTGTCTCGTTCTATATTTCAGTGTCGTGGAACTGCCAGAAATTGTCCGTCAGTACATATTCCAAACAGTGAGCCTTTCAAAGATTGTTTCGGTTCGAGTCAATTACATTGTGGATCCCATCTTGAAGAAGAAACTCGAAAAGCCCAATGAGGTTCTTCATGTCCTGATGAAGCGATTCGGCTTTTTTCTTATGCATCCACGTGTGCAGGTGATCTCCAATGCACCCGAGCAGCAGATTCATCTGACTGCTGCTATCATGCAAGGCCAAGCTGGGCCCACAGAAGTGAACCACCGGATTACGCTTCACGATCAGGTATTACACACTTCAGGGGTTTTTTCCAACACTAATTACTTCAACTCCTATTTAGATCAACTCCGCAGTTGAAGAGATTATTTTCTACACGAAGGAATCATCTGCGACACTGTTTGCTGGTCTTGACCTCGACATTCCTCTGGATGAGGATGATCAAGACAATCTTCCTGGTATGTTGGTAAATCCTGGAAGAGACAGCCCCCAATACTAACTATCTGTTCCAGGGCCGTTACTGGGTGCTGCTGGAATGGGAATTGAGAGAGCGAAGGTCGATGCCGGCCTAGCAATGTTGGCTGAGGCTATCGCGACTGCGGATAAGGCCTCTGCCACTGCTGCTTGTACTATGATTAAGGAGGTGGGTTCGTTCGCCCTCGATGGTCCAATTCATCGGCCCGCTTATCTTCAATTGTCAGGGAGTGGATGGAATGCTCAGTGCGGACAAGCACCCGAGCCTCAAAGGAGCAGCTGAACGGCTTGCGCAAACCTTGCGTGACTTGTTCGCGGCGTATAAAGATGTGGCTGCAAGGCCAGGAGATCGCGCCGCCCTTCAGCGACTTCAGCAGGTGCGCTCTCTTCACACAGCTGAGAAAATTGTGTGGTGACTGACATCTACCTGAAGGCTATGGCGGCAGTGGAACAGGCTGCTGCCCGAGTTGCTGATCTAAGTGCGGCAGCGGCTATCGATCCTATCACTGCCGATGCCATGGCGATTCATGATGCTTTGCGCGATGTTCGCGCAGCGGCTACGGCAGGAAACGCAACGGCCACTAGTGCCGGTAAGCAAACGCTTTGGAATGCCTGAACATCTAAATGTTGTTTCTAATACTGTGGAACTTGGCCTTCTCAAAAAGCATGCCAAGGAGTTGCTGAAGCCATTGCTCGTCTAAATGCCGATCTCGATGATGACTCTCGAAAGCGTATGCAAGCTGCTCTTGCCAATCTGGCTGATAAAATGAAGGTGTGTTTGCCTTACCTGACAGGATATAGTGCGCAACATTCATTCTTGATCATGTCCATAGAATCGAATCTCCTTTCGGATGCCCACAATGTGGCGCGAAACCCACGTGATGCAGCTGCTCTAGCCAAACTCGATACCACTCTCGCGAGCATTGGTAACAACAGCTCTCTCCCACATAAGACATTAGTTGAGCTCATTTATCAATACTCAGGCGACCTCACCAACACGATCCTGGAAGGCGCAAGGCCAGCGGAGGGAGGAATGAGTGCGGAAGATCGCCTGGCTATTTCGCAAGCTAAGGTTGACAATGCCCTGGCTGCTCTGTCGGCAGCTGAAGCCCGTGGTGATGCACAGGTATCTTTTGATTCTCTTCAACTCAATGAATCAACTCTTATGCTTTGAGTAGGAGATTGCTTCCGCACTGAAAGCTGTTTCCATTGCTGTTGCTCAACATGCGGCTCTTGCAAAGGTGCGTGAGTACCACCTTATCATTAAGGCTTCAACTAAATGCAGCCTTCAGGCAGTAGCAGCGGCCTCCCAAGATCCCGAGGCTTCACGTCGAATGAATGATGCGGCTGCAAGGTTTCAATCATCACATACCTGCTCCTTACAATAACTGTACTAACTTGTGTTCAGGATTGCCCGGGCGATGCAAGAATTGGTGAACGCGACCAAGATGGTCATCACGAACCCAGGAGACCCCACTGCAAAGAAGGCCTTTGCCGATGGTGTGCGCGAACTCCAAGCAAGTTGTGCGGAAAGTTCGGCGATCACTCTCACTCCGGAGCAACAAGTTCTAGAAGCCAATGCTGAGCTTGCCCGAGCCTTGGAAGCTCTGAGAGCTGCCGTTGCGAATGGGGACAGGTGAATAACTTTCAATTCACCCATACCATTCAATTGCTGACCGCTGTGGTCTGAACTCTTTAAAGAGTGGCTGCGGATGCGGCCCTATCTGACACGCTGGAATCGCTAAAGAAGAACATGATACTGGCCAAGTCGATCGCCGCCACGATGACGGATCCTGGACAGAAGGTGAGTGAATCCTTCCTAGATCATATTAATCAAGCTTTCACTCACCTCGTCATAAACAAACAGCAAGCTGTTCTCGCTGCTTGCAGCCAAATGGCCACGGCTTTCAATACCATCAAGGAAAATGCACATGGCACGTTCGCTTCATGATCTACTTTATAAGAAGTAGTAGCTGATGATGCGAAACTACAGCTGCCGTGGCCGGAGATCGTGCAGCTCAAGATAAGCTCGCCGATGGAATCGCGGCTCTATCGAATGCTGGCGCGCAGCTGGTTAGCGCCGTCATCAAGAGTCCGGAAGAGATGATGATTGCGAACGCCGCGCGTATCGATGGTCTTGTACGAGTGGTCGATGAAGCGGTGCGTGCGGGTCGTACTGAGGACGCCACAGCAGCAGCTTCAGTCTTGCAGAAGGCCCTGCATAAACAGGTACGTTATCGATACCGGCTTGAGAGGGAGAAGTCTGTTCATGCTCGGTGTGTTAACCTTTTACTCCGACAGGCTGTCTTGGCGTCGACTGTGGCTAAGCAGAATCCTAACACACCAGCCAGCAATACACTGCTCGATGCTTCTGACAAGCTAAGCAAGACTAAGGGTGGTCTTGCAACTCCTCACGTTGCCTCCGCAGCCGGTGGCGATGGCGCTGTACACTTGCTTCCTCTGGTTATGCCAATTCAATATCTGATGCGAATAGTTGTGCAGGCACGCAACCAGCTGAATGCCTCACTGGAAGAAATACAGAAGCTGAATGACCTCATCCTGAATACTATCATTTCGCCTCCTGATGCTGAAGCAAGGATTCAGCAAGCTGCTGACGTGCGTTGTCCTAAATCATGCAGTGCTGACTACACAATTCCGCTCTGATACTGGAGATGGTAGGACTTGGCTCGCCGCATTGATAGTCTGGGGCAGGTTAATGGCACCTCTTACGATGAGTTAGCTGCTATTGCAGATGCCTTCGCGCAAGAGATTCTTTTAGCCAAGGCCGTGGCCGACAGGTACATTCATCAGCTTTGCTGTTGTTTCCTCCTTTTATGCTCACCAAGCATCAGGTGCAATGATCCGGAGAAGAGGAACAAGATCCTCAATGCCATCAAGAAAGCGGAAGATCTCCTACAGCAATTGCGCGCTCGCACAGCTGAACTCCTGCGCAACCCGAACGACCCGGCTCTGCACAGAGCCATAGAACAGATTCTGGCCGACATCAAGAAGGCCGCCAAGGGTATTACGCTCAGTTGTGTGCCTAGATGGCCACTCAACTCACTCGTTGCTTATCCCGTTCCCTTAGGTCTGGCTGTTGCTGTTGCTTCGTCGCCAGAGGAGAAGCTCATCGCAAATGGTGAAGCGTTACAGGCTGATCTCAATGCTGTCAACGCTGCTATAAGCTCCGGTATGCCTCCTATCTTCACTCCCCTGAAGCAAGATTGGTTAACTATAAGAGGATGATATAATAGGCAATGGCGCTGCTGTAGCTTCGCTCATTCCCACCATCGATAAGCGTATCGACCTTCAGATTGCCAATGCTAGGTCGGCCAAGAATTCCACCAACCACCCTGAGGTTCTGTTACCCGTCAACATTATGTTGGATTGGGACTCACTTTCATGCTTCTGTAGCTTCAAAAAATTCTCGAGACTGAGGCCGCTCGCTTAGAGGCAGCGAAACCGGCTCTAATTGCATCTCTGCGTAACGTGGCTGCTTCCCCCAATGATGCTACGAAGAAGAGTGAAGCTCTGAAGCAAGTCAAGAATGTCCAGCAATCCAATACTTCGTAATTCTTCTCCCTCCCCTTTTGGTTGCTGTGTTGCTGCTTGATTGATCCGGAACGTTCAGTCTCATCCAAGCTGGCAAGCGAGTTGTGGCCAAGGAGCAACCCCGGGCCAAGGCAGATATGGCCAAAGTAACAACTGTCGCTGGTGCTGCCGCTGCCATTGATGCCGCACTGGTGGGCCGCTCCACGAGTGAGAATTCCCCCAAAGGTATCCAGCCTGTAGCTTTTTCTGGCATTTGATGTATGTGCTCTTACACAGACATCTTCGGGCAGGTCGGATTCTGGACGCATCAAGAAGGATCGGCATCGAACTGGCAAAACTTGCTCAGGCATCACAGAGAGGCGACAAGAGAGAAATCATCCGGGCAACAAAGTAAGCGTAGATCTTCATCATCCTTGTCAACAACCGTGTTCTGATGAACGTCATAGAGCCATTTCGGACATGTCCGTGGAGATTGGCAAACACACCGAAGAAATGTGCCGAACTTGCCGTGACCCGAAGACGATCGACAGCCTCCGGTCAGCGGCAATAGCCGCACGCAACTTTGGCATGCCACCCTCTTCACCCTTAGTTTCAGGAAGCAGTGTCCTGACGTTTCCCTGCAGGCATTCAGCTCAAGATCCTGAGCGCAGTGAAGACGGCATCAGAGGGTGTGGACAGCACGACCGAGGGTCAGCTGGTGACTTGCGGTAAGGGACTCGCTTCCGCAGTAATCGACCTGATCGATGCCGCTGAGGTCGGTGCCCTCAAGCACACCCTGGCGTAAGCGCCTGTAAATCACTTCCATTACTCGCCAGCTGAGTCTGATGAGTCCAAACTAACTCTGTTGCGCGGGTAAGTATCAGAGGCAAATAAATAGGATGATCCTCGTCCGCTCACGTGGTGGCTGCTCTTCCACCAGGCGAAGTCTCGCTCACATTAGTCATGATGGCATATGGCTACTAGGATCTCTGTAACAAAATTCACTCTGACTTACGCTAGTGTCATGTAGTAGTGCCGGCGAGTACGCCAGTAGTATCGATACCTACACGCCAACAGTCCATCAATGGAGGATTTGAAATCGCAGGCATACGAGAGCGGTGGGTACCATAGGAAGCCGGCAGCAGGGATAATGGCGACTCCCACAATGCTGCCGATGACGATACCGGCAATAGCCCCACCTCCAAGCCCGTCACCACCACCTTTCGGTCGTGAGGATGGCGATGGAGGCACCGAACATTGGTTCTGTTCTCGCATGCATGAATAACCTGATCCAGGGTGAAGAGTGAGCTTCAACAGTAATACCTCAGTACATGAAGAAAGGGTGAACAGTACCGCTTGGAGGAGAGTTGGCGCAGAAGCTCGCCTTAGGAAGGTTAAGAGAAACACACCAAAGGCAGTATGGATTCATTTTGGTGCACTCCAGGCAGCTTCGGTTGTACGCTCCGCACTCCAGAGGGGCTGCAAACGAGAATAGGTCAAAAATTGTAACATAAAGCGGCAAGACCTTGAGTTCCTGCGAGCTTACCAGGACACTCATTCCAGAACCAGTTGTAGGGGCATGACGGATCTCCCGTTTGTGGAGGTGGATTAATGATGGGTAGACAGCGCGTTGACGGATCGCACCACGCACAGTGCGAATTCCCCGGCTGCGTGCAAAGGCTGCAGTCTTTGAATTGATCGCATGGAACTGGATGGAATGTATTAGGAACGGACCCAACATCTTCGTGCGTGGCTTGGGTTAAGTACTTGGAGCGCAATTCGAGTATTGCCAGGCTGTGCACTTGGCGTATGCGGGTTGGCTCTTATCTGCCGCCACACACTTGGTGTAGTTGCACCAACCACATTGAGAGTACTTGGAGCATTCGTTACACGTTGTGAAGTTGGCACAGAATTCGTCTGCAGTCGAGCGCATGAGTGTCATCACTGATTATCAATATGAGCTGGGACCTACCAACGCATGTATTGGTAGAATAGCCCGAACACGGGTTGATAGTCCGTGTGGAATTGAAGCAGCGCTGGGAAGAGAGACACCAGAGGCACTTCGAGCCAGCCACACAAGAGGAGCAGTTGGTGAATACCGGACACATGTCTACCACGCTTGGTGAGGGCCACGTCGTCGGTGACGGGGAAGCCGTAGCGCTGGGCGATGCTGATGGGGAGTGCGATGGTGAAGAAGTAGTGGAAGGAGAGACAGAAGGAGAGGCAGAAGAAGAGGCAGAAGGAGATGGAGTCTGAGAGACATCAGGGATCGCGCACTTTGCAACGCCCCATATCCAGTAGGGAGAGGGGCACTCTCCACCTTGTGCCTGTTGCAGCCAAGCACGTCAGCTGAAGAATCAGCCACAATTGAATGTCGTCACGCAATTGTACCGGATCGGGACTGGTACTGTTACCAGGGAGGCAGTACTGCGAGGAAGCGCACCAACCGCAGCCATTCTGCACGGTGCAATTCTTACATGAAGAGGCTATGCATAGATCGGCATCTGTTGTCACATTCACATCAAACCAAGCACATTCACTCTTGTGTTAGTCTCGCCAAAGTGTTGAAGTGCACTTGTCACACTGATCCTACACACTGCTAGCACATTTGATCGAGTCATCAGTATCATTCACTCGCACGTACTACGGCAATCCTGATAGAACCATCGGGCGCAGGTCTCGGGGTTTGTCGGCCCATCGTTCTCGCCCGGCACGCAGGACCCGTTCACCGACCCGCTGCTGGTCGAGCGCGCGCACCACCCGCACGTGCCCTTGCGCGTGCACAACGTGCAGTTGGTGAACTGTCCGCAATCGGGATCCTGTCTCTTGAACGGCACTGCAATTCCCACCATCACCATCAGCTTTTTTCAATTATTATATTATTTGTTAAGTAATTTTATCTATTTTAAAAAAATAAACATTTACTTAATGATTTACTGTAATTGATGAGGAATAACAGAATAAGGAAAATAGAAATGGGAAACGTACTGTCGAAAAATCTGTCGCCGTAGACGGGACCACACTCGAAGCAGAGGACGAAGAGGAAGATCGGCGCCAGCGCGATCAACGCGGCTCCCACCGGTGATGATGAACCAACAACAGTGTGGCGTCTCATCTTGAGGATACCACCGTCCCTCTTGATGAGGGTTTAATTCCAAAAAAAAGAGAATTAAATCCCTCCCGTCCCACCAGTGCGGCGAGATGTTAGTGCGTGCGACGGGAGAGACCGGGAAAGGAGGTTTCGTAATTGAAATCTGAGGAATCTCAAGCATCAACTTTACCAAAGCGGGGTACGAAACCTGTTTCGAAAACTATTCAAATAAAATTGTAATTGTTTCGTATATTTTCTAAACTTTGCTTCGCGAAAAGAGAGACAGCAAAAGAGGGATAACAGCAGAGGTAAAGAGTAAGTTCGCATAGCCAGAAGAGGAGGAAGAGGAACCATGGACGCGCCTTCCCGAAGTGGTAATACTAGTGGGACACGAGGTACGCCTCACTCCGAGCTTCGGGATGGCGTAGAATGTTTTTTCGTGACGGACACTCAAGTTGTCTTAACCGTTCGACATTCACCACAGGAGGAAGAGGAAGTGGAGGCAAGGCAACCTCTAGCAACAACGTAAAGGGAGCAGGACGAGGCGGCAAAGGGAAGGCCAAAGGACGCAATGCTGAGTCTGGCCAGACGGAGGCCCCGGTTGCCGCTCTACAGCTGCCCTTGGCCATGCCTCCTGAAGACGAAGCGGACAACATGGCCGGTATGGCATCCTGGCTCTTCTTGTAAACACCGGATTCACTGAACTGATGATTCCGGACATTCCTGCCTCTTTACGTATTCTGCTTGTGGCGCTGATGCAGGACCTACGGATTGGTCATACTGGGTCCTTCGTGACCGTCTGCTGGCTGGCGCCTACCCCAAGCGTGTGCACTTGGTCGGCGATCTTCTCAAGGCCGGTACATGCGACATTCCCTTCTTAACTTCGGCGCTGATGATGCTGACTGCTGGAATGCAGGCACAACGACGTTCGTCTGTTTGATGACTAAGGCCGAGCTCGAGCGACAGGGTCGGCCGTATATTGAAGGCGTACCGCAGCTTATCGCCAAGTCGCCCGACGAGTTCCCTCATCCGGCCACGCGGATTGCCTACCGACATTTCCCCATCTATGGTGCGAGCGGATGAGTGATCGCACTATGTTAGCACACGAAGCTAAGAATGGATGCGTGTGCAGACAAAGGTATCGGCGACGACGAAGAAGTGAAGGCGTTAGTGACGGAGATACTCGACATGCTCAATCGGGGTGAGCGTCTGTATCTGCACTGTCGGTATGTAATACCCATTTTTTAGCTCTTAATCTGCTCACCGTGCTGAGGTGGGAGTGACCAGAGGAGGACACGGGCGCACAGGCACGATCGCATCGCTGCTGTTGGGTACGTGCATGTGCGCTTTACTTGATTGCTGCTCCCATCTAATCATTCCAGCAGGTCGATTATACGGCATCACAGCGTACGAGGCGTTGGAACTGTGTAAGCGATACCATGACTGCCGGACAGATGTGAAAGCCAAGCCTGGTACGGCTATGTATTGAATGCAGAAATGGGCCGATGATGGCTAATGACCGTGCATGACGGTGATGTAGGCGTGTACGGCTGCCCAGAAACTCATGAGCAGCGATCACAGGTGTACAGACTCCTTGCGTCGTCCGAGTAAATATATCAGTGCTTCCATGAACCTTCTCTTTACACTTGCGGCAACGACGGGAGCTTTGGTGTGTATGTGCATTCGGGAGCATGGGTGTTCCAGTGGGTCTTCTGGCAGTACAGAGAGCAATAGTATACCTGAGATATTGTCAAGGTGAGTTTTCAATTCGATCTCTAAAGAGGATCATGTAAGTGGCACCTGATTGCAGCAGCACACGCGCAGAGCGAGTCGGCCCTTCTCTTTGGCCCTTCTACAGAGCGCGCATCGTTTTCGTCGTGTATGTCGCACTTGCTCTTCGACAAGGCCGTCTTCGCTGACCCGCATGTTTTCCTGCTGTGCCCCAGGAGACGATTGCCTGAGGGCGTGCCTGGTCAACTCTTTTGCCTTCTCCTGTTCTCGCCACCTCTCGAGCATTCTCTTGTACCTGTACATTCACCATGAACATAGAGATGTTGGTCCGCTTCCCCTCAACATGCGCAGGAAAGAGCGCACCTGCCGGTCGCCTCGAACTCATCTTCGTAATCAAGAATGATTGCATGTTGAATGTCGATGATCGCCGCCGGCAGATCGTCCAAGGCCTCTCGTGCGGCACTCCGACGTCCGAGCGCCTTGATCACAGTGCGCCTCGCCTCCTCTGATATCGGACACGGGTAGCCAAACGCGGGGCCTCCCTCTGGGTAGACGCCGTACGGACCGAACGGGTCTGCAGCCATGCTCAACGCTTGTCCGCAGTCCTCCACCACATCGTAGTACTTTTCCAGCTTCAAGTACCTGTGACCCAAACAATTAACGTGGTTTTGAATTTAATTAGGATAAAAATTAATAAGGAAATAAAATAAATAACAGTGATTTTAAAATGGTATTTGTTCGAAAATCGAAAATAGAAAATCATTGTTTGAATATATATATATTTGAAAAGGAATATATGGAAAAAGGAATAAATGGGACGAAGTACGCAGCAGCACGGTTGGCATGGATGAGTGCGAGGAGCTCGGCGACGGGCAGGGGCGGGCGGGAGTAGAGGGCGACCATGAGGGAGGCCTTGCCGGCTTCCAGCAGCGTAGTGAAGACGCGGACGGCCTCCTCGTACCGCCCCTCCCTGTACAGCTCATTTCCGAGTGCCTTCAACTGCACGGGCGACATCGATCCATGTGCGCCGTGTATCGGGCACGTCGATGGCGCTGTGGGTGCGTCCATCTTGTACCGAAGCTCCAAACTTTAAGTAATGTTAATATATGAATTTTGGAAATGTTTTCAAAATAAATTAAACGCAAGAAGGAAATTTAGAAATTCATTAAAATTTCTTCATCTTCCTTTCTAGAGGTTTCCGTAATTTGAAACATTTTCTTATTCCGGAAATTGCGGTGCTCAGAAAAAGATGAGTGCTGGAGGGCCGGCCTACAACAAGGCGATGACGCAGGGGACCGCCCCAGGCGTCGGTGGAACGGCCTGGGGCTGGATGCGACGCACCTTGCTCCGTACCAAGACCGTTGAGGAGGCCCTCGCCGACCGCGACGATGCCGATCGATCCCTCAAGCCTTGTCTCTCCCTCCACGAACTCATCCTCTTCGGGTACCACACGTCCTACCTCCCAAACCGTCGTCTTATATTTTTTTATGACTTTGAGAATAAAATGGAACGTTTGATGAATTGATTTACCTCATCATTATTTTAGGATATTTTATTATTTAAAAATAGTCATTTCTTTATTTTCAGGTATTTTATTCGATAACAAAGCTCTGCGTTCTATGTGGTGCAGCCTCGGATGGATGATAGGGGCAGGCATATTCGTGCTGACCGGTGTAGCCGCGAACCTCAAGGCTGGCCCAGGTGCTTGATTCCTCCTGATCGCAACAGAATGACAATCATCTCACTTGCGGTGTACTTACTTGTTATCTCTCTTCTTGCATGCTGTGTATTCCCTTTCCACAGGCATCGTACTATCGTACCTGTTTGCTGGTGTAGTGTGCATCTTCTCTGCGCTTGCATACGCCGAGTTCGCTGCGCGAGTTCCCATCTCGGGTTCAGCGTACACATACGCGTACACCACTGTCGGCGAATTCCCGGCGTGGATCATCGGATGGGACCTCACACTGGAGTACATGATCGGATCGGCTGCCGTAGCCAGGTCTCGATCTTCATTCATTCGTTACCACATTGACTCTTATTAGTAACTGGTTCTTATACGCAGAGGGTGGAGCGGTTATGTGCGAGTACTCTTGGCTGGTGTGGGCATAAGTTATCCTACCTACCTCACCCACTGGCATGTGGGGCCGCTTGACTTGGATATCACGGCGGCATCCTCCATTGTAATTCTCACAAGTACGGAGCTGCTTAATATATGTTACAAGAGCGGCTGACTCACTGGGTGGAATCGTTAGTCGTTATATGCTTTGGAATCAAGGAGTCGTCGCACTTTAATGGAGTGATTGTGGGAACTACCATCTTCTCAATTTTGTTCATCATCGGCATGGGTACGTGGATCACCACCCATTTAATGTAGAATTAAGACTTATAGTTTATTTAGGTGCATTCTATGCAAATCCTGACAACTGGGATCCTTTTCTTCCCTTCGGCGTAGAGGGTATATTTTCTGGGTACCTGCATCCCACTTCATTATCTAAATGAAGTGTGATTGCTCATTCTTTCTTCTGCCAACAGCGCGGCCCTCATTTTCTTTGCCTATATTGGGTTCGATTCTATATCTGCTGCAGCTGAAGAATGCAAGAATCCTCAACGGGACCTGCCCATTGGTATTGGATAGAACTTAGAGGTCTCTTAGCACATTACTTATACCCAGTGAACTATGTAGGAATTATTGCTTGCTTGAGTATCGCCGGTGTCCTCTACAGTGGCGTTGCTGCTGTTATCACGCTGATGGTATTTCCCATCCTAGAATGCTCGTTTGTGTTGGAGGATTAAGTTTTGAACATTCAACAGGTAAAATATAGTGATATTGATCTCGAATCTCCACTAGCGTCAGCATTTGCTGCTAAAGGACAGGAATGGGTACGATCTTTCTTACCTTCAAGCCTCGCCAGGGTGTTGAATCATTTCGCGCTGCAGGCACAGGTAATTATTTCCATAGGTGCGTTTGCCGCTCTGACATCGTCAATCCTTGGTGGTCTACTCTATCTTCCGCGAATCTACTTCACCATGGCGAGGGATGGTATGTACACTGCTGGTGTGATGAGTGGCAGTAGCGCTTACCCAGAAACACGTTTCATGAAGGGTTGATGTGGCCCATTTTCGCATACATTCATCCTAAGACTAAGACCCCGCTGCCGGCAAGCATTGTCACGGGTACGTTCCATTTACTCCTCTCCTCCAAGCTCGACCTCATATCAACTGTTCTTCTTCCAGGCGCCATGGCCACTGTGTTGACGCTCTTCGTCAACATTGAAGTGTTGGCTGACATGGTGTCGATTGGATCTTTATTTGCCATGTTCATGGTGTGTGCCTGCGTGCTCACCACTCGATATCAACAGCCTAACCGCTCTCTCGGACCATGTACGCAGTTGTCATATACTCTTAATACCCAATTGCATCTGATGTTTCTTGGTGTTTGCTTGTAGCGGCGATGATTTTGTTGCTTTCAGTCACTGTGGGTGTTAGCTCCATGCTTTTTGTGCGTAAGCATCCGTTCAGTGCGATACCGTTTGCCATATTGGCTCTACTGCCCATCGCATACTTTTTCAAGACGTACAAGATCTCCCTTCTTCATCCAGACAGTGATGACTAATTGCTACACGTTGGACTCGACAGAAAACAGACCTTCATTCCTGATACATTCAAGTGTCCGCTCGTGCCGCTGACGCCACTTCTTGGCATTATCAGCAACATTTATTTGATGGCCAATCTTACTGCTGTACCTAAATCCTATTCTTCATGCAGATGTAAGTATATTAATGCTTGGACGTCCGTATCATCCAGGCGACTTGGTGGCGCCTCTTTGGCTGGCTAGCGCTCGGGCTGGTCATTTATTTGGGCTATGGTATTCGGAACTCGCGATTGGCCAAGCGGCAGGATCAGTACACGGAGCTTCAGTAGAACCGCTGAAGAAGTGTTCAAGGATCATGCATCATCGTTTCCTCGGTATTCTTCCTCTTGGCAAGCAGTACAGTTGTAAAAACACAAATCCACATATAAGAGATACACATGAAAGCGGCAAGCGTACAATGAGCATCACTGCTTATCAGTATCGATCCACTTCATCACCTTCGGGTACTTGAATTGCAGGATTTGCCTAATCATGCGGCTTACGAGCGATATACTACGATCGAAGCTCCTTGCACTCTGCAAGTGTGGTGTCGAAGCTTCGTTGAGTTCGTCCGTTGTGGGATACCTGAAGCTGAATTGCTTGGCCGAATTCAAGGGCGATGTAAGTCTCTTCAATGTCACAATCGTGGTTCGTCACGCCATAATCAGAAAAATAAGAAGCCAAGAGAAATTCTGAAGCTGTTCATTTGCCAAATTCTGAAATGTTTTTGTTTTCGTTTGGCGGTGTTAGTGGGGTGCCTCTTGCGTAGAGAAGAAAGGTCGCAGGAGAATTAAGCCAGGTCCGTGGGCAAATGATCTGTTAAGTTTATACAAAGTACCGGTGTGTGTTTAACAGTCTTTCTCTCTTTATCGCTTTAGCGCCCGACAGTGCAGGACCAGCCTTTTTAGCTCCGATGGGAGACCGCACGAGGCGAGGTACGACAGACGAAGGCATCGTAATGGATAACGCGAATCGGGACATGGCAAAGCCGCTCATGGCACAGCCTGATGACGAGTGTGACCAACAACATGATGACGACGAGACCCAGCTCGCTTCCACGGCGGAGAGAGTGCCGCAGTGGCGCATGGCCACCCTGGCATCCTTGGAGGTACTCTCTCTCTTTCAAGGTGTTGCTGATGCAGTTCATGCGGATAGCGGCTTAACTCCTGCTCTTTCGGTTTAGTTCGCGTTATCAGCGCTGTCCTCGTTCCTTGTACCGATCCTCATTCCCATGCAGACGCTCGCTCTCGTCGGTCCGAGCAACAAGGTGACCTGGACTCCACGTCGTCTTCTTGTCATTGAACCATGCTTGACGCATAATCCTCTACTCTAGGGTACGGCAATCGGCGTTGTCTCGGGGTTGGGCACGCTGATGGGGACAATCCTTTCGCTTGCCCTGGGCCAACTCTCCGACCGGACATCCACACGCTTTGTAAGCCGCCTTTGTCTCTTCATTGTGATGGAGGATGAGCTCATCTTGATGGCCTTTCACGGCACTGCAGGGTCGGCGGGCACCCTACGTCTTTGTCTTGTGCCTCCTCTCTTCCTTCAGTGTTGTCGTGATGGCCTGGTACATTATGACTCCATCAGGTCTCCATCTGTCGTATACGAGCTGGTGACAGCATTCATGGATTCTCTTTAGGGTGGGCGATATGGACTGGATCGGGGCTGGCCCGTACGTGATCTATGCGATTATCCAGATTGTCATGACCATGTGTATGAATTCGGCGGAAGCTATCGTCCGACCGATGTTCCCAGAGCTCATTCCCTCAGAGCAGATGGGCACTGCCTCTGGATGGTACGAAGAACTGATAGTTGAGCATGACCTTATGCTCAGGTGCTGATGTGCATTCTTTCTGGAGGTGGGCAATGAGCCAGATGCTGGGGAATCTGTTCGGTGCAGCGGGGACCACCTTCATCATGGACCATACGGGCCCAGTGGCCATCACATTCATCTTGGCCGTGTTGCTGGCTGTTTGTACCTGCTTCGCTCTGTTACTCAACCGTGAAAAGCCCGAGCCAGCTGGCCCTTCTTCACGACACGAGAGCGATGAATCGTACCCATGGTTTGACTTTCTACTTCGACCATGCCATGTGAGTGATGAGATCTCATTTTTCTTGCCCTTGCACAGCGTCCGCTTCCCTTCTCTGCGGTTCTTATGGATGTACATTCGACCCTTCATGATTAGCTCAGACTTTAGGTACCCTCATTGATCTTGTTGAAGGAGCTCTCTTACCTTGCCCTCATCTTGATGCGTTTCTGCATTAGGTGGATCTTCATCACTCGCTTTCTCACCCAGATGGGTTGGGGCTTCATCACCAGCTTTGTCTTCTACTTTGCTCATGAAGTGGCACCGAAGCCTTACCACATCTTCTTCTTCACTGTTGAGAAGACCAATGATGCTGTAGGCGTGTTCCTTGGCGCCGTGATGGTGAGTGCAAGTACGCCATTCTGGTCCCCTCGCATCGAAGCTCAGCTCCATGCGTGAACTGACCGATTCTCTGCCTCAGTGATTTCTGGATACACAGGAGGTATACTTGGTGACCGCTTTGGAAGGAAGAAGCTTATCTACGTGTCCTCGCTGTTCCAGTCGCTTTCTGGTCATTCCCCTACTCATATTCTTCTTGTTGATTGACTTTACTGATGTTCCCGCTTTTCTGGAACAGCTGCGGGATTCGCTGTCTACTCCATATGGCCAGGAGACTTTAGCTACGTTGTCGCGTGTTCCATCCTGATGGGTGTCGGCCTTGGTTCCTTCCTTGCCGGTACGCCAAGGGTCACAACGCTTTCTTCTTGTTGGCTCTCTGTTGCCTGCCTCCTAATGGCTCTTCACAGTCGACTTTGCTCTAGCTACTGAATGTCTTCCATCGGAGACATCGCGAGGCACAGACCTTGCAGTGTGGGGCCTTTCCGCAACGCTTCCAGCTGCCATCGCTGGGCCGCTAGGCGGGCTGATTCTTGATAACGGACAGGTGATTAAGCATTTCTCTTCTCAAGCTCCTAACAGTGCTGACCATCCTTACATGCAATTGCGCAGCGGCTCGGAAACACACTTGGCGTGACCCATCTGGGCTACGTGGGCATCTTCTCCTGTTGCGCATTGTTACTCATCATCGGCGCAATCTTTGTGCGCTACATCACCGTGGGCAACTCTGTTCAATCAACGAAGCTCGGTAGGCTCTTCGATACACATCATCCTCGATCTTGGTTTAACTCTAAATGGCGGTTTTACTGAACAGACAATCTAGAACAAGATGAGTTGGAGCTGGCGCCGATGGTGGACGAAGAGGAAAACTAACCCCAAGGGCGGCACGTCGGAATGTTTCATTCTTTGCAACACAGAGTGGCGTGCTTCGCCAGACTGAATGCAGCTCTGATCAGTTCAAGCACTTAATGTATGATAGTTTTAGCCGCGGATCGGTGGTCAGCGATGAGGCCATCCAGCGGAAAGTGGGTCCATCAAATAAATGAGCGGACACTGCGTGGACACGTGTTCCGAATTCCTTAGTGTAAAAAACATTTTTGGGATTTTTATTAATAAATGTTTTTCAACATTAAAACGAAAAGCGACAAAGAACGAAAGCGACATGGAAGAGCTCATGCCAGTGGAGGTGCTGGAAGCGATCCTGGCTCACGTTGACGATCTTTCCTTGCCGTGTGCGCGCTTGGTGTGCCGGCGCTGGAACCACCTCCTTCAGCTGCGCTCCCCTCAGCCCACCACCACGGCCACAAATACCTCCTCCACCCAAGGAAAGAAGGCGCCAACCTATCTTTACCGGCTCGCGCTTGCCGGCCACCTCAGTGTGATTCAGTGGGCTCGTGATCAAGGTTGCCCATGGGAGGATACCGTGTGTGCGGGGGCTGCTCGCGGAGGCCACCTGGACGTGCTGCGGTGGTTGCATGCCAACGGGTGTCCTTGGGGCAGGTACACGTGTGCATGGGCAGCCGATGGCGGTCATCGCGACATTCTCCAGTGGTTGCACGCCAATGGCTGTCCGCTGGATCAGGCTGTGGGTTTTTGGGCGGCTTCCGGAGGCCATCTCGGTGTTCTCCAGTGGGCACATGCCATCGGCTATCAGTTGGCGAAGTCTGCATCAACGTCATCGATTTATGGCGGTCATCTCGAAGTTCTGCAGTGGTTGCACGCACAAGGTTGTCCCTTAGATGGGGACGCCTGTTCGTACGCAGCAAGCAAAGGCAATTTCGCAATGGTGCAGTGGCTCCGTGATCAGGGCTGTTCATGGGATGTAAGCACATGTGCTGCCGCAGCAGCAGGAGGCCATCTCGATATGCTCCAGTGGCTGCGCGTAAACGGCTGTCCGTGGGACGAGTCCACATGCTCAAAGGCAGCCTGGAACGGCCACCTGGCGATCTTGCAATGGGCGCGCAGCAACGGATGCCCCTGGGATAATTGGACACCTCTCAATGCGGAACGAGCCGGCCATCACGATGTACGCCAGTGGTTGCGTGTAAAAGGTTTTCCGTGAGAGTGCAGGAAGGCCGATCAGCTTTACAAATGTATTTGTCGTGGTCTGCTTCACCTTGAGATGGTCATGCTTCATCATGCAGTCATTCGATATGTCCTCGATCACGGTAATAGAACTATATGGGGCCACTCCGTCGCGTCCCTGAATACCTCAGGAAGTTGAATACTTGGTTGGGGTGGCCCTCCCTTGTGATTGGAGTTTGGTTCGACACTGCAACGTTGTGAGTGGAATCAATGATGAATCAAGGTGAAAAGGTATCACGGGGGAAAGTACTCCGGTCTTGGAACGACTAAGATCCGAGGCTCGGGACGGTAGCTCCACCACCTCCAGAAGATGGGTCTATAGTTTGATCGATCTGAAGAGAAAGCGTGTTGGTAGTGCTAACAGTTGTGTTTTGCTCATCTGAGCATAACGTACAAGACGGACAGGCTCTAATAAGCTGCACACCGAAGTTTCAGATTAGCTTTGCCCGAGCCCCAAGACGATGAAGTGGGTACCTTTCGGCCACCATCAGGACGCAATCGTGACCCTGTTAAGATTGCATTGGTAGCCCCAAGCGAGCTATCCACCTTGCCTTTGTTCCGATTGAATCCCTTTTTCTTTCTCTGTTCCACATCACAGAGCACATGATTGAGTAGGAGCACAGAATTGCGAGCTGCACTACTACTTACAAAATGGTAATCGTCATCATATAACGGAGCCCGCTCTCTCTTCATCGCTTTGTATGTCATCACCAGCTTTTCCTCTTCAACTATCTCTTGCATCAATTCAGACAGCACTGCCCCCTAGATGGGAAACACAATGAAGATGAGATGAGATGAGCGAAAGAACAAACAAAAGCACTGAATTGGTACTCTGGCGTAGATGGACAAGGCAGGCCCAATGACAGCTAACAGAGCACGCAATTGCTTCTTGTTCCTGTGCTTATGTGAGATGGCAAGTAAGAGCTTTATGAAGTGCAGTGCAACAGGTACCACTCGAGCCGGGCGACAAGCGCAGTCCGCATTACTGTGTCCTTAAAACTTGCGGAGGCATGCTGAATCCCTACCCTAACCTCGTCTTCTTGGACCTCTTCATACTCCTCTACTCCATCCTGAAAGTAATCCCTAAGCTGAGAGACTAATGATAGGTAGAAACAAGGGTGTCTTGTATACCTCCTCAACTTCAATCACTGTCATCTGCTTCATCAAGTCGAGCAATCGTGTTGCACTTGCTTGCAATCTCGATGTAATGCGTGTATTTCCGGCCTTGTGCGTGTGCTTAATCATTGTGCGCAGGGTTCGATCAATCTTGAAGAAGGTATGTTGACCGACCATCACGAGGGAGCAGCCTTGCTCGTGGTCATCGGCATTCTCTCGTAGTTGAAAGTTGTAGATGATGGAGAAGAGGACCAATAATGATTCCACTGTTGCTACTTGGACTGGACGCTCTTCTGTCTGTAGACACTCAACAAAGGTGTCGGCATTACTGTTGTTAGATGTTAGCACGGAGACACTAACCAGAGAGAAGAGGAAGGTAACACACTCTTCAACTAAACCGATCATCTCTTCAGGTGGCAGGAGCATGCTCAGTAGGCCCACAGAAGACATGGCTGCACTGACGATCTCAGGTGCGATCCCTCGCGAGCACAATGGTAGGAAGATAGTCCCTAGGGTCTCCAGGACCTCCTGCCCGTCCTCCTTGGAGTTATCTGTAGAGAACTGCTCATACTGATCTATGAATGTTAGGGTCCCGAGAAGTTCCACCGCCTGGAACAAAGGTTGTCAGCCAACCAAACCAAGAATCAGCACCAACGTTGGTGAGAATGCTACCACACAACATAGGTCATCGTGATTAGGTTGACCCTTTTGTATCCGTGCTTCATGCACCGGTGGCTGTTCACTGTCATCTTTGTCACGAAGCGCTTGGGTAGCAAGAGTACGGAGAGCTGCCATCAGACCAGCCTCACGCACTGCGTGCTGATCTTCGTGAGAGCACAAGAACAGGTGTCCGACCAACCGAATTGCAGTCAGTTGTTCCTCCACCGAACGGCCTCCTGGGCCGCCATCCCCTCGTAGAGACCGACGAAGGCAGTTCACGATGTGTTCCCTCCGCAGCTGTAGCATCTCAGCCCTCTCTTGCTCCGCCTCAGGGATTCGACATTCTGTTGGCATCGGCCTGAAAGCAAGAAAGTCAAGCAGGCTCCGCATCGCCCGCAGACGTTTCTGTTCACTGCAACCCACGCGAACGTCTTATCAGACTTGAATGTCCACCAACAAAGTTCCTTCTTCATCCTCCAACCAGGACCTCTTCTTCACCACCATCACCATCAGATGAATGCCAGTCATTCCGTACTTGGCATGGCCCAACCACTTCACAGAACGAAGCGCTTGCTTCCTGTAGGACTCTTCTTTATGACTTCTGCACACGAATAGAGAAACACGTGTACACCATCATTCCAATAAAGAGGAACATCAACAAGACGTACATGGAAGAGGCACGCCAGTCGTTGGGAGGCAGGCGCCAAGCGGTCTCCTGCCTCATCCTGGCACTTCTCTCCCACTTGGCCCCTGCTGCCTCCATCTTCTCCTTCGCTACGTTGTCAAGTTTGCTTCACTGAAGCAAATTGAGACCATTTGAATGGTTTGACAAGATCGAAAGATGATTTCGTAATCAATTCGAAATTTGGAATTCAATTACATAGCCTTGGTAATACTCCAACGAAATGTGCCGGTAGATCAATCGGATTTACCAGCTGTTGAGAAGTAGTAGAGGATGGCCTCTCCATAGAATCTTCTTCGATACGAAGCAACGTAGAGGACTTGGGGGAGGCGACAAATTGCAAGCCCATTTCAAACTACGAGGTAATTGAGAATTGGACTGCGCGTAGAGGACGACATGGGGGTTAATGGAGAATTCATTTTCAGTCTTCTCTGGAAGGTAACAGTAATTTACATCTCGGAAACGAT
>CDEZ01021423.1:0-17505 GCA_000826365.1 Acanthamoeba royreba | reverse complement strand
CCTGCCGCGGCCGCGCAAGTCCGTGGCCGAAGCGTGGGCGACCTCGGTGGATTACGACTGGCGCGCTGGGCGGCTGTCTCGTGCTAATCGCGACGAAGATGACGAAGATGACTATGATGACGATGATTATGACTTCATGTCTGCCTCCTTAGAAGAGGAAAGAATGAAGGCAGGAGAGGAAGAAGTAGACGATCGGAAGTTGCTGGACACGATGGAGCCCGGCCGCTTCTGGAACCTCTCTCGACCGCCACGGGTAGGTTTATTTATTTTTCTTTTATTGGAAAAAAATATTTGTTTTCAATTTTGTTTCCTTTTTGATTTTTTGGATAATATTCAAAATATTTTAAATAATTATCCATGCAATTGTGGCAAACAGGTGTGCGTTGTGCATCCCTACTTGCGGACGATGGTCTACGTGGGGAAGCGCAAGCAGCGTTTGAACCTGCTCAGGCCTCGCGAGGAAGAGGAACAGCTGTGCAGCGGTCAAGGTGCGCTGTGCTGAAGCTAGCTTTATGACGTGTTTTCGTTGCACCCGACTGAAGGTGTCTGATGTGTGATTGTCGATTGAACAGCCCATCCCGACCTACGACTCAAGGAAGCAGGCACGTTGGCTCTCTCGCACTTGAAGCAGCTGAACGTTCATTTCGATCTTAATGTCCATGAATCATACGTTACCAGTTGCCCTTGTTGAAGCGCTAGATTGGCCGGTGGAAGAGTCTCTTTGCCTAACTGTGAATATTGTAAATCCATCTCATTTCATTGGCAAGGGCAAGGTAGTGACTGCATAGATCATTTACTTTAGTTCCGAAATGCAACTGAATGTTTCACTCGGCCAGATTGGTGAGCTGAAGCGATTATGTCAAGCCAAACGCGCGGATGTACTAGTGCTGGATACAAACTTGTTGACGCCAGCACAAGCGCAAAAGCTTGCCAGCTTGTTAGGCGTGAGGGTATCCTTTTCGGACAGTTCCTATTTCAAAGCTAGCTCTGTAGTCTCAACTCGCTGTATATCACCAGGTGATGGACCGGTACCGGCTCATATTGGAGATCTTCGCACAACGTGCACAATCAGAAGAGAGTCGTCTCCAGGTACGTTCATTCGCGTCAATTTTATCGGCACTCCTAATCGCACGATGTTAGGTTGAGTTGGCAGGCTTAGCGTACAAGAGCGTTCATCTCAAATCAGCAATGGAATCGAAACATCTAGCCCAGCAGAGAGGTGGAGGAGCCTTCCTTTCAGGCGCAGGCGAGACGAATCTGGAAATCGAACGGTAGGAACCGTGACCTGCCTTTAGGTTCGTGCATGGCAGGGCTGACATCCTTACAGGCGACACATCGTGGTGAAGGAGAAGAAGATAAAATCCCGATTGGAGGTGTTGCAAAAGACCAGGACATTACATCGAGAGTCAAGAAAGAAGCAGGATATACCTACCATTGCCATTCTGGGCTACACCAATGCAGGTATTGTCTCATGTAACAAAGCTGAGAGCTACCATCATGACAAGAATTTGGTAATCAGGCAAGTCAGCTCTATTGAACCGTTTAGCTGGCACAGCACTTATCAGCGAGAACCAACTGTTTGCTTCGCTTCACACATTCATGCGCAAGTAAGCCTCATTAACGCTCCTCTTTACATTGCAATTAAAGCTAATACTTCTTCTTTGGCAAGAGTCGAGCTTCCATCAGGTTGTTCTGCACTTGCCGCCGACACTGTTGGTACCTACCATCCGAAATGACAAGCTAGAGAGCGCTCAACGTGAGTTCCAGGTTTCATTTCCAATCTTCCGCACGGCCTTGTGGCTCCATTTCGTTCCACTCTTGATGAGATAAGGTCGGCAGACGTACTCCTTCATGTCCGTGATATCACCAATGTACAATCCTGATCTATATTTCGAGTGGCCTAAATAGTGCTGAGCATTATTTATTTTAGATGGAGTCTGAGTTGCAGCGGGCGAACGTACGCAAGGTCTTAAAGGAGATAGGAATCACTTTTGGTGATAAGCTACGCTATATTGAGGTCTGGAATAAGGTTGATCTGTTGGGTATGTTTGGTTTCAAGTTGCTCTTCGTCTTCTAGCGCTGATCTCTATTCTATAGACCGCCCTGTGGTGCAAAAAATGGTCGCCTCTCAATGCACGACTGGGCTCATATTCCCCATCTCTGCTCGAACTGGTATGAGTCTATCCTCCGATTTGGAAGATTGCATTGTAGATTTACCTGAACAAAAACAAAGGCGAGGGCTGTGATGTCTTGCTACAAGGTATCGACCATATTCTTCAGGAATTGTACCCCGAGCGCAAGCGAGGTGAGACCTCTCCTCCCTTCTAGCCGCGACCATCAGTGATTACTGAGGATTTTTGTGTTGTAGTCTTTGAAGTTAGCTTAGGAGATGAAGATCAACGCAAGCTCCAGTTCCTTTCGACATACGGCCGCGTCCGCCACATCGGTGCAGATAACGAGGTGTCCGGTCTCACTCGTGTAAAGGTAGAGATGCGTCCGGACATCTATGACCGGTACGAGTTTAAGGATCGATATGTCTTCGGTGTACCACCTCACTGTATCTTTTCCAGATATTGTCGAGAATTTGGAGCAGATACTCGGGGTGCTTCTGTAACCGATCTGGCGTGATGTATGTACGTGCACATACGCTGTAGTGTGCTTGGTTTTGATGGTTTTCGGAAACGTTTTAAGTTTGAGCAAATTTTTGAGCAAGGAAATGCCAAAGAAAAAGAAATTTCTTGCGGGAAAAGGACGTGGGGAGCAAGATGGAGGGAACGGGGGCTCCTGTGGTTCCGCTTCCCCATGGCGAGCATCTAGTCGCCCCAGATGTGGAGTTCAAGCAGTTCAAGAAGAAGCGCGTGATGCGCGAGGACAAGGGCAAGGAGCGCGTGACGTGGTACGACGATGGCGACGATCATGGTGCTGATGTTGAGATGACGACGATGATGGCGGCTGCCGCATTGGATCACCGCATGGTGGCCTCCAACCATACATCAATCTCCCATCCATCTGGGCATTCTCGAGGAAGCGGATTTATCCCGTCCCCATCTTCAGGAGCTGTGGGTATTAATAAAGGCACAGGTACGCAGCGAGGTCCTTCTTCATCTTCACCAGACTCGTTTGCTCATCACTTGGCCACTACTTTGGTGCAGAGCTGAAGGTGCATGGGTTCAGCGACCGACTGAGCCGATGGAACTTCTTGAAGAAGGACCACTTCGTGTCGAAGCCGCAGCGGTGGGCCGCTGTGACGTCAGCCATCCTGCGACGGAACGAGGAGATCCTCTTCTCGGAGACGCGCAGCCACGGACAAGCGCTGTCATCGTGCATGCCGCTCATCACCGTCTACATTCTCTTCTCCCTCCTCCTCATCCCCTCAGAGGTCTATCTCTTGACTTCATCGTTATCGGACCAGCACATTCTGGCCCTTCACCTCTTTCTTCTTTGGATCCTCTTCAGCTTCATCAATGCAGCCTACGTACTTCCACAGGCTCTACAACATGTATGCTACATTCTCACCAGCGAGAAGGCCGTCGTACGCACACCGTGCTACTTATTGCGATCGGAGCCGTTGACTCAGTCTTCTTTTGTCAGATTGTGTACGATATGTGGGGCAAGGTGTATGCATTCGGATGTGAGTACGGGCAGATGAACATGATCGGCATGAAGACTTCATACCGGGTATCTGAACCTAGTGTTGAGTTTTCTTCAGCCTCGTGTTTGATCTCACATCCTGACTTGTAAAGGACGGCTCGGGTTCTGTACACTTTCGACGCGATGAGTTCCCTTCCAGGGGATTCTGGCCTTTCTCTACCAAGAGTTTGTCGCACAGTGAATGGTAATTTTCTGAGCTGGCGATCTATTTTACATATGTATTTTACTGACTAATTGATTGCACTACAGGGGATTTCATTCAGTATCCAGACCCGAGCTCATAGAGAGCATCATTGTCGATGTCGGAGCTCTCTCTGCTTCGCACTCTGCGTTGCATTCTGGAGGTACCAGTTTACACTAATCATGTGACGTTTTTTCAACTCACCATTTCATGTGTTCAGTTTTCAATACACCTCGAAGTCTTATCAACCTGGCTCGGTTGCAAGAAGTGTTGAGTATTCTTCAACTGGTATGGTGCACAACTCTTGGCCCAATGTGGAAATTGATCCAACAGGATGTGTTCCAGTATATTTCATTTCCTCTACTAGTGGCGTGGGCCCTCTTCATCCATCCGCTGTTTGCCATCACGCAATTCATCTCCTTTATATTGATGGGGCTGCTGGGCTTAAATCAATTCAACCTTCTCTCACATAAAGACCTCAACCCTGGGCCATCCTTATCGGTACAATGCTTCGCTCTACCCTGTTAGTGTGATCGAGCTGAACTGTCTTTGCATACGCAGTACATATTGTTGGTCATTTTGAGTATTGTCATAGCCCTGCTAGATCTGTTGGACGCTGCCGGCTACCTGCCTCTCTCCATGCCAGAGGACGATATTCCGTTGGTGGAGGACGTCTCCGTGCGGATGGGTATTGATTCAGGAGCCGTCTTCTTTCTGGTGCGTTAGAACACACCTTCCGCCTGTCGGTCCAGTGGTCATCTCGCCTCTTACTCTCTTACCCACTTCTCTTTTGCTGCAGTTGATAGCACTCTATGTAGGTGTGCAGAGTGTGCACGGACTCTTTGAGCACATGCAAATGCTGTATGCTGCCACAATACGTGATACGCCTGCGCCTGCCTGATGGCTTCACTTGCTTGCATGCAACAACTTTATTTATTCACAGCCCACATTCCGTCTGTTCTCTCCAAGTCGTCAGCAGCCTGAGAAGACGGACAGCCACCTCCTTATATCTCACCTATCCGCAGTCCTTCATTTCCTTGAAGGCCTTCTTTCTCAATCTTCATCACCTGATGAGGCACGAAGAAGAAGAACCAACCGCTGGGCAAGTTACACCTTGAGGTCATACGAAAAATACGACAGCAAGTCCGCTTGATTACCTTAGTGGGATGTTCGAATGTAGAACAGATGGAAACAGGGAACAATGGCTGTTTCTCGTTTGCCAATGTCTACACCATTGGCCTCTACACCTCCTCGACTTCCTCGTCTTCAACCATAACCGATGTGCTTTCTAGAGACCTCAGTGTAATACTTTCTCGAAAGCTCTTAGTTATTCTCCGTGCAACACCGAGATCTGGTGCACGATCCAATTCGGCCCAACTGTTAGGAATACGCGGTTAAGTTCCGGCACAGGCCGTAGACCTACCTCTTCGAAACTGTCCGAGAAAACTCTAGTATCGGGGTGCAAGTGTTCAGCTTCTCCAGCTCCCGACTTCTTCTCTTGCGTCTTCACCTGCAGGATCGTTGAGAGAGGAGGGACAAACCCTTCCCATACTACGGTTCAGGCAATTTGACTGGCCGACGGAAAGCAAAAGCGAAAAGAACCCCCCGCCAGCTTCCGTGATTGGCCCAAGTCAAGTACACTATATCACGTTCTTGGATACCACCAAGGTCCTCGGGCTCACGAAGGACAGTCTCTCGTGCTCGGTAGAGCTCTTTTTCGCCGAGACTCGAAGAAAGAACGAAAGAGAAAGAACGAAAGCGATCGTTCTTATCCAATCTACATGAAAAAGCTGCAGCGTGTAGTCTCCACGCGAGCAGCCGAAGAGGCTGAGGCTGCAGACAGACAAAACACGCACGTCACCGAACATGTTGGTGACTTTTCGTTCCGTGCCGACGGCAGCCGGTCAGACACCGATCCGTTTGGCTCTCTTCACCGCCATCACACTACTTTGGGGGTTCCACTTCCTCCTTTGTTCAGTCATTATGAACTTATCGCTTTTTAATCTATTTTATCATTTTTCTCTCTCGGAAATGATTAGATAATATTAATCTTATTAAAAATTCAATAGGTAACAAATACTGTGCAACTATTTGAAGAATGTCTCTCTTTGCTAAAGCACATCACGGGCACAGATCGATGAGAGCCAAGGCCTGCTCTCGGGCGAGAAAGTGGTGTCCACTGCCGAAGGAGAGGTAGTGGTGCGTCAGGAGGGCGGCGGTGATGTGCCTCGCAATGGCACTCTGCGCTTCACAAACTATCGCCTTTTTCTGGACCAGGAGGTAATTTTAAATCATTTGTTATTATATTTATTATCACTATTTATAATAAATGATGATATTATGCTTTCGTAATTAATAATTGATAATAATCAGGAATTGTTATTTGTTAATTATTTGTTGTATTATTATTTATCTCCTTATATATTGAAGTAGTGAACATATTTATTATTTATTATTTCATTTTTGAGGTCCTAATGATTACATTGCGCATGTATACGTAGGCAGCAGATAGGAAGTATTGGATTCCCTACAATCTGGTCCTTCGGTGGAGAGTCTTGCTTGATAAAGACCTTGGTGCTCACGTTGTCATCGAGTGCAAGGACTTTAGGTTTGTTCTGTCTTTCTCTGTCTTGATGCAGCGAGCACAGCTCGTTTGCTGCAGTTAGCTGAGTGAGGCCGAAGTGGAGAGCGGAAACGACTAACTCACTCCAAACGGGGATCGCCGGCGCTGGTGGTGGTGGTGGACAGGACGATAGCATTTCACTTCTCAGAGAGTCAGGATCATCTGCTGGCAGTCAAGGCGCTCAAGTCCCACTTCACATGCACTAGCCCACGGGACATGTACGCATTCCAGAATCGTGAGCGCTATCCGATTCGGGCGGAGGTGGCCGGATGGCCAGTGTATAGTTTAGAACGCGAGCTGGAGCGACAAGGCGTGCGTTTCAAGGAGGAGACCTGCCCGTGGAAGCTAATTGATCAGAAGACAAACTTCAAATTGAGTCCGACATACCCTTCCAAGCTTCTATTCCCGCGCACTATGGACACGAGCAAGATCTTCAAGTCTGATAGCATCTTCTACGCCAAGCGCATGATTGCTTTCAGCTGGAAGAATCCTGCTGATGATGCAACAATCTTTCGCTACACGGCCAACGCCAACTCCCAAGTGTGCCGTGATCCTCGCGGAAGCACTGCTTCCAATATTAAGAGTATATGTACGGAAATGAGCGAGCCGATCGTCGAACATATCCTCAAAATCTACCCCAGCACGACTGTACGCTCCTACGCCACCTTCTTCGATTGTAGGTCTGATCTGACATGTCTCCCGCTCTCTCGCCCAGGCCTTGAACATTCTCGCAGTCTGTCCGTTTTCTGGAGATAATGATCAGCAAGTCCAAGTAGCAGAACCCAAGGAAAGGATAAAGATCTACTCGGCTCGCATGGTGGATCAATTGGAGATCAGCAATAGCCTTTTCCGACTGCAGGACTTTGTGCATCATTTTTACGCCAAGTGCAAGAGCTTGGCCGATGGTAAGCCCAGCGTTCAGCCACATTCACCAGAGTCTTCTGATTGCTCACTGTTCACTGATTATCGATCCTACAGCTTCAGCTGGTTCATCTCCAAGCGAGCTTACTCTAGACCTCAAAAAGACAGGCTGGCTTGCTTGCGTAAAGCAATTGCTTAAAGTGACCAAGGTAGAATCCGCCATGGTCCAGACTTGAGTTTGTTCAAGACTTAATCTTGTTCATCCATGTCATGCAGATCGCCGTATCGGTGCTTCTTGAAGGCGGACCCCTCGTCATAAGGGGAGTGAACACACATATTTGTGAGCACCAGATATCGGCGCTCGCTCAACTCTGCATGGGTAGGAACAAGGAGCACCTTTCGCTACCGAACTGAGTTGTTATGAGCTAACGGAAACATTGCGCGGATGTACAGATCCATATTTTCGGACAATGAAGGGATTCAGCGTTCTTGTAGAAAAGGAATGGCTAAGCTTTGGTGCGTAGCTCATGTATGTAACTTAAATTGAGCCATCTATCTTGACTGTGACAAGTGCAGGATATAATTTTTGGCAGCGACCAAAGAAGAAGGTCTTGGCAGCTCGCATGGTGAAGCGGCTCTGCGGTAACTTTCTGCTGTGGATAGATGCTGTGTATCAGCTCTGGGACCTCAGGCCTCAGGCTTTTGTACGCAATCTTTGTATCCGCACTGACAGCTCGTTTACTAACCTGATGCGTTCTTTTTCAATAGGAGTTTAATATAGAGTATCTTATATTCTTGATCGACGCCTTGTACAGGTATTTGACTCATCATTGCACATTCCTTTGATCATCTTCAGCAGACTCACGTATGTTGTCTAGTTCGCGTTTCGGCACGTTTTTGTCGAGTTCCGAAAAGCACAGAACCGATGAAGGATTCTACACTGAAACAGTACATATGACCGATGGAATTCTTAAGAAGAACTCTAGATAATGTTTCTCACTCTTGTATTAGGTGTCTGTGTGGAGTTACCTTGAAGTGTGTCGAGACCAGTACCTCAATCCTGTATATAATCCCGCAGCGTTCCCCCTGGGGAAGCCCTTGGTACAGCATCTAGACTCAGTCATCATCAGCCGCTCACATGTTGTGTAATGTACAAACAGCCTATACATCCGCGACACGTGAAACTGTGGACGAGCTATTTTTTGCGATGGGAAGGCCAGAGAGCCGAGATGCAAGCAGCGGCCAAGATTAGTGAATTCTGCCAACGAGAAGAGAACAAACCAGAAGAGCAAAGGAGCGAACAGGACAGGAACGAGCTTGATCTGTCTTGCTCGGAACTGCATTCACTTCCCTCACGATTGATGATACACGGGGAATCTTCACTCCAGACTAGGAGTGTAGGAACGCGGGAAGATATCAAAGGGCAAGATCTGAGCTACACTCATGCTCTACGTTTGGATCACAACTTTATCTGGTCGCTTGGCTTACTTGATGTACAGCGATTTCAGAGGCTTGAAGTGCTCGATCTATCTTTCAACATCATCAAGACATTCTCGGCTAAGCATCCCGCCATCAAGCCCATCTTCGCCCTTGTGAGCCTGCGCGAACTCAACCTTCGGGGCAACGCCATCGGAAAGCTGCCACAGGATGTGTCTCGGCTGACCAATCTTTCCCTGCTTGATGTCAGCGAGAACCGGCTCAGAAAGGTGCCCCAGTCCTTGGTTGAGCTCAGATCGTGCTTGCGTTCTCTGCTTCTTGCGCACAACCCAACGTTAGAGACCTTCCCTGCCGTCATCACTCGCCTCACGGAGTTGCGACAGCTCGATGTACAGGGAGATCTCTTCCAAGAGCTTCCTGAATCCCTCTTCAGCAACCTTGTGCATCTCGAAGATCTCAACCTCAGTGACAACTTGTATGAGCGATTACCTCCGGCCAAGTCGGGGCGGAAGGGCCTCACCTCTCTCACAAGACTCGACCTCAGTCGCCTTCGACTTGGCGACTTCTCTTTACCACAGCTCGCTCAGGTATGCTCGTTCATTCATGCTCAAGCGAGCTGCAGTAGACTGAGTAACGCATATTGACAGATGAAAACGTTGATCGAGCTTCGGGCCGCTGACATGGCACTGACTACACTACCGTCGGACTTTTCCAAGCTGCAGGCCCTCGAATACTTGGATCTTTCTCATAACCTGCTTCAATCGATTCCGCCCGCCCTGTTCCATCTGGAGTCGCTGAGGTTCCTTCACCTTCAGATGAACAAGATCTCTGCACTGCCACCGCAGATCTCGCAACTCCAGTCGCTCGTGACGCTCGACGTTTCGGGAAATCGACTGAGCGCCCTTCCTATCCAAGTTGGCTCGCTCAAGGCCCTAAGCAGCTTGGACTGTTCCCACAACTTGATTCGCGAACTTCCTCCTCAGCTGGCCATTCTCCCTCAGCTCACAACCCTCAATTATGAGGGTAATGAACTCTCTGATCCACCGGCGTCAATACTGGCCCTGGGTACGCAACACATGCCTGCCATGGCTATTCTCGGCTTTTGATGAACTCATTGAATGCTCTTCCAGGCAAGGAGCAAGTTCTTCAGTACATGCGTAAATTGCTTGATGGTCGAGAAGCATGCAGCCGGATGAAATTGATGCTGGTATCATACTTTGTTCGCATTCTGTCAAGCTGGACCGTTAACGCGACCTTGCGCGCACACTTAGGTGGGGCAAGATAACGTGGGCAAGTCTACACTGCTGCGAGCCCTGCGACACGGAGCTGGAATTGCAAATAAAGCAACCAAAGGACAGCGCAAAGCCGGCGATACATCGGAGACGTACATTTGTTCTTTGGCTTCACAAGTAGTCTTGAGCTGCTGACTGACGAGAAACGAACAGGAGCAACATCTCGACGGATGGCATCGACATTTCCCAATGGACGCTGCCGATAAAGATACCTTCTGGTGATGGGTCGATCGAAGTCCAGGAGGTAACACTATCCGCGTGGGACTTCGCGGGTACGTATTTCGCACTGTTCAGGTCGTTCATGCTGGCCGTTTAACCGAGAGATGGGTATTGGTGTTATACAGGACAGGATATCTACTATTCCACACATCAATTCTTCCTCTCCGAACGGTCTCTCTACCTCTTTGTGTTTGACATCTCGCAACCCAACATGGAACAGTCGTCTGGCATTGAATTCTGGTACCCCATGCCTTACGTCTGTTCCCGTTGATGTTCAACACACACTTAAATCTTAAACTGATTGCCAGGCTAAGATCCATCTGCGCGCGGGCAAAGAATGCAGCAGTGATTGTTGTCGGTACTCATATCAACGAGAAGATCTGTACTCGAGACTACCTTGACCTACGGCGCAGCTACATTGAGGAATATTGTGCCACACGATTCCCCAATATTCATGTACATTTCCGTCTCCATCAAGTTGCTTATCAAAGACAGTGTGACCAATCCGCAAACCACGTGCAGGGAATCTGCTTTGTGGACAGCATGTCGGGCAGAGGCATCAACGTACTGCTCGAGCTTATCGAAAAGACGATTATCGCGCAGGGGCACATACGCGAGATGCTGCCCTCATCTTATCTCCATTTCGAGAAGCTCATTCTCAGCCGTAAGACCAGCAGCGCGGGCAACAGTGACAAATCCCAGTCTATGCCAGTCATTTCTTGGGATGAATACAAGTCCATCGCCAGTAAGCGTCGCCCTCTAATCTCTATTTCTTGACAATTGACGTTTTCCTTTTCAATGCAGAACTGTGCCTGATCGAAGGGAAAGAGTTGGAGATTGCAACTACACTTCTGCATAACTTGGGCAGTATCATCTACTATAAGGATGATGAAAATCTGGCCGACGTCGTCATTCTCGACCCTCAGTGGCTCACTCGCGCGATGAGTGCCATCATCACCACGAAACATAACTACATTTCCAGCCGTGAGGTAAGTGTTAACCTCTTTCGCAAGTGGAGGAGTCATAAACTCAAACTGGTTGTTTATTCTGTTTCTAGGGCATCTTGCACCACTCCACGTTGCCTCTACTGTGGCGTGAGCCAGATTTTCCACCATCACTACATGGCTTTCTGCTGGCACTGCTCAACCGTTTCGAGATTGCTTTCACCATGCATAAGGCGAGCAGTGGTAGTGAATCGACTTTGGACGAAAAAGAAATGAAGAGGATGGCGAAGATAAACGAAACCAAGGATAGCACCGCGATGAAGAGCGCAGCGTCCATCGACTACACCGATATGAGCTTGATTCCTTGCCTTCTTTCCGATGACCGTCCCAAGGACCTTGACCAGCTGTGGCCCAAGCGGCGTCGTGGAGACGATATCTCCGAGTTCGGCCGAGTGTACCGATTCAACTTCTTGCCATCAGGATTCTTCGGTCGCGTCATGGTCCGTCTTCTCAACTTCAAACTTGAGAAAGCGAAGAAGTACTGGCGCAATGGGTACGCATGCGCATCACTTTGAATCGACTTGTACAGTCATTGCACTGGTTAACTCACCTTCATCTGCAGGTTACTTCTGTACAATCACCCGGAGAAAGTGCTGGTTGAGTTTGTGCCAGCGACCAATCAGCTCTTCATTACAATTCGCACAGTGAGTGAAAAATCAACTAGAGTCACTCCACCATTTCCTTCAACGAGTCCGAACGTGAGCGGCATCAATAGCAGTGGTAGCAGTGGCGATGAGAGCGGCACAACTCTGCCATCCGATCGACCAAGCGCTATGCACAAGAAACAAACAGGTAGCTACTCATTCCACCAATCAATCACTGGATCGACTTCACAGTTTCGTGTGATGCATGTACAGAGAATTTCCAGACCCTGTCGCTTCTCGTATTCGCAGCCGTGGATGCCCTGATAAAGGATTGGTACAATCTCGAAGTGAAGGTTCTAGTGCCGTGTGCTCACTGCGTGAACAATGAACTCAACCCTCCGTACTACTTCACCTTCAAAGTATATATCCACGCACCCAGCATCCTGTCTATCGTAAATCGCTAATCGATTGCCTACAAGGAATGTCAAAGCGCATTGTTCACTAGTAACAGTGCCTACGCAGCATGCATGCGTGATCTTCCCACCTTGGCCTTTGGTACGCATGCACGATAATGGAAAAGTACGACCATACTTATCATCGTGTTGTGTCAGAACAAAACCGCGAGCTAAAGAAATTCAACCGCCGAGTGAATTACGTCCGACTTGATCAGCTCGTTCCAGATGTGGCGATGGTTCATCTACAGGCTGCCCGCATCAACTTCTCTGAGCTTCAATTGGTGAAACTTGTTGGGCAAGGTGGCTTCGCGGAGGTACCGCCAGTGCTTGGCCAGCAGATATCAATTGTGTTAACTGTATTATGCAGGTTTTTCAAGCCGTATGGCGAAGACCCAAGGCAGGGGCAGTACAGACCGAGCAAGAGGAACAGGATGAGGATGATGAGGAAATGGAAGATGAGTACGATGAGCTGACAGTGGCGGTGAAGAAGCTCATGTTCGAAGAGCAACATGTGGAGCCTGATGAGATCAGCAGAGCAATCGATGAATTTCGAAACGAAGTGTGGATCATGAGGTACTGCAATTCATTTTTGAAAGTGCTTCATGGATTCTGATGTACTAATTGGAACTTTCTTAGTGGTGTGGTGCATCCTAACATCGTGCCTCTTATCGGGTTCACTACTGAGCCCTGCAGCATCGTTACAGAGTTCATGAAGGACGGCAGTTTGTGGGAATTCATCATGAAGCCGGACAATGGTACCACAAACTTGTCTGTTTCGAATTCTGATTGTTCCTCTCATTCGTGAACGATCAACATAGAGCTCACATGGCCGCTACGGCTGAAGATCGCTAAAGATGTGGCCAAGGGAATGCATTTCCTTCATTCCATGAATCCACCCATCATGCATCGCGACCTGAAATCTCCCAACGTCATGGTATGTATGAAGTTCATTGAGAGTGACTGTAACTGACAAACATGTGTTGTTGATCAGTTGGCAGATGTTTCTCCAGAGTCAAAGGTGGTGGCAAAAGTAATCGATTTTGGAGTATCTTCCTCAGCGCTCTCAGCCGTTGGCCGCAAGGTGGATTGCCCTGTCTGGCTCGCGCCTGAGATCATACGCGGAAAGGATTATTCTGTCAAGAGCGGTACGCATTCACATGCTCAAAGCCCAAACGATTGCAAAGCTCACTCCGTTGTGGTTGACAGATGTGTATTCTTTCGGAGTTATATTGTACGAGTTGCTTGTGCGCCACCGCTATTTTCGCGAAGAGAGGTGGATGAGCAAGCTTGAAAGGCGAATCGTGAGCGGCGAACGGCCACCCATCCCAGACGACTGCTTGCCAGAATACAGAGAACTGATCGCCGAGTGCTGGCAGAATGATGCGAGCCAGCGCCCTTCATTTGAGGATATAATCCAGCGAATCCAAGCCACGATGGTGCGACACTATCCTCAAGACGCTGGCTACGATGCCGTGGAGAAGACGGAATCTGAAAGTGATAGCACCATCGCTGACTCGACTCAAGGCGAATCCTTACCCTCCTCTGAATCATGTGCCAGGAAACGACCAGTATCGCTCAGAGCCAAAACCCCATCGCCAAAGGCTTCGCGACGCGACCGTCGCACCAACACACATTCGGTTAGGCCGCGACGAGGAACTCTTTTTCGAAGCCGTGATCGCGCATCAGAGCTCGAGATGAAAAAAGTTGTGATGGAGCGCATGCAATATGAGGAGAGCATACGGCTGGAGAATCTCGCCAGCCGATTCCATATACGCAATAAGCGCACAACCATCGAGCTCAAGTCTCCAACGAGCCAGGTGAAGATGTTACCAGATTCCTGTCCTCAGGCTTCACCTCCAGGAGCACGATCGCCCTCAGATCTCGGACACAGCACTACCGCAACAGCGTCCGTGCAGCTCGTCAGTCCTGATGTGGAGAAGGCAGAATGGCTTTATGCCGACAGTCGCAAACGATCAGGACCCACCATCGTAGTCCAGCCAGAGACGATGGAACCTACACTGAATAATGAGGACAGCGAAACTCTTGCAACTCCTCCAACAACACCAAGAGGTAGTACGTGCAGTGATACCGCTAGCGAATCTTTGAGCACGAGCTGCGCTGACGAGGGAGAGAAGAGTGACGCTGACGCGGAAGACGAAGATATATTTGAAATGGAGGATGACAGCCTGCGCAATCCACAGATGATGATCGATGTCGGCTCAGAAGCTGAAGAGGAGCGCTTACAGCGCAAGTTGAAGGAGATTGAAGAGCGGCGACATCGCCTGCATCAATACTCTCTGCGCAAGAGGAACGAGAAGGCCAAGAGCTTTGGCAGCGAACAGCTAAGCAGTTATCACAAACAGCACGCCAGTCAGGCCGAAACCGAAGACAATGCAGAGAGTGTACTCCAACGTCGCCAGCGCGAGCTTCTGGCCAACGAGAAGAAGATCATCTATCGTACGCGTAGTCGGATCCACGAAATGTACGACCGTCACCCTCTACGACGCCGAAAGGACGACGAAGCTGAGGCCAGCGGCGAAGAGTCGAAGTCGGCAGAGAGGATAGAAAGTGCTGAAGATAAGGAAAGCGATCAGCTTCCATCTGAAACGCAAGCTGTCTCCGATGAAGTTAGCCAACCTGAAGATGCGGACATGAGAGTGATCGAGCCCCAGATTAAGGAAGAGCCAACGGGCACCGAAGCACTCCCTCCACCAGAGATAAGGTCACAACCACCGTCCTTCGGTTACTCACCCGCATCAAGTTCTGGTTTTGGTAGACAATCTATGATGGTATGCTGTGCTTAGCCACTGGCATTGAATGTGTATTGTGCGTGCTAGCTAACACCATACCCCACAGAGACACACGCCAGTAGGCTCACACCGAGGCCCAAGCACGGACGATTCAGTGGTCCGGCAGAGCGGCAAGAACAGCCCTTGATGATGCCTCTCAAGCAAGCCACAATAAAATGTTTGGCATTTTGGCGCCAAAACCTTGTCGGCGTCCTTTGGGGAACTTACTAAAACAGCCCACGATCCATTACATATGAACGCGCTCGACGTACCTGTGCAGGCTCAGTTTACCCCTGAAGCCAAAGCTATTGAACAATCCCCAAGTTTATCTCTTTTGCCGGATAAAGCCATCACGTCTCTGGGCTTTGAAGGGGTCAGGGAAGGCACAAGTGCCAGTTGAAAGATATGGTAACTGACGTCACTCTCCTGAACAACACGTCGCAGTCGAGTTTGTGCTCGCTGACTTTGGCTTAGCTAGGGTACGATGGCGAGGATGCCTTGTTTGGTCTTTCACTAGTCACGCTGGTCGGTAAAGATCGGGAAGTAAGCTCAAGCAATCTGTGGGTACCGAAGGATTCATGGCGCCCGAGGTGTCAGCACTCAGATGCCTCGAGGAGGAGTGGTCAGAAAGTGAAGATGACGATGACTCTTGCTGCAAGGATGACCTATTTATCGATGCGTGCCCTTCACAAGATATATACAGGCTGGGCTGCACTCTCGAGTGGATACTGAACCACAAGTATGAGCCTCATGAACGGCTGACATCAAGGCAAGCCCTCGCCCTTGTGGATAGAATATTGGTAGGGCCAAACCAGCTGTGAAGAGCAGGGAGGCCCTGATTGCGCGGCCGGTTGTCACTGCATGTTTGGAGTGTAAATGTTGCAAACCATGAGCTAGTGTCCCATTTCGGCGAAAGGGCACGCGGCGGTAGACGAGCCGTCGAAGTCGCTTGCATCTCAGAGTCAGCGCCCTTGGCCTTAAGAGCGTGGTGTGACACGATTGCTGGGATGCTGATGCAAGTTGGCTTCGAAGCGGAGGAGTGCAATGTCGAATAAGGCCTGGCTGGTGTTCAGGTTATCTCCCCGCAAGGTAGCCCAGAATCAGGATGGGATCGTCACCGGTTCACCTTCTCGCCGGCAGAATGCAATCGTTCCAGCAACTCCACGTCCGCGTGCTCTAGTCTTGGACCTGACACCTGCTGTATCGGTAAAGGAAGAACAGGTGTCACTCTCAGCCATGCAGCAAGCTATGTCTCGAACGAATAACTTGAATTTTCTGTCGATATGTGGGATCACCAAAAAAAGACCAGAACTCAGAAAGAAGCTGTACCGTATCTCTTCGTAAAGGTGGACCGAACACCAACGAAGAAGAGGAGGAAGATCGCCACCAGCATAGATGGAGAGTCCAAGGAACAAGGAGAGCAAGGAGGATCCTTGGCTCCTCCTACCTTCCTCTCCTCGAAACACAGATGGCGGTTCCTCGCGACCACCCACCTCGCCGAATAGCAAAAGGAAGGAAACGAGGAAGGTCGGTGTACCAAGTTGGGGCGCGGGAGGTCTGGAGAAGACCGTGGTCATAGAGATCGAGCGCGAGGAGGAAGGCGGTGTGACGCGAAGCGAGGGGCTGAACGTTGTAGAGAAGTTAACTATTGCCCTCCTTGGCGGCGGTGCCACTGGTAAATCGTCCCTCATCGTGCGGATGCTTCACAATGACTTTGAAGACCGCGACGTCAGTGATCCCACTCTTCTTGATGAATACCACCTTGAATACCACTTCGAGAACCGCACCTGTAACGTTCCTCATCTTTCTTGTTACTGTCCCCTTGCGTTGCGACTAATTGCCTCTTCATGCTTCTTGTTGTACACCAGATCACTTGACCATACTTGACACAGGTACTGGCTTCTGTTGTTGATAGTGAACAAATTCACTCACTTTCTGGGAACAGCTGGGCAGGAGCAGTACTGCGATCATAGGCGAGAGTCCATAGAGGAGGCCAAAGGTTATCTCTTGGTGTATGACGTGACTCAGCGGTACGTGAACGCGCAGTGACCTGTCTTGTTGGTGATTCACAGCGTAATTCTGAATGGCACATGATTAGGGTATCTTTTGAAGAGATCGAGGTGTTCGTGAATGAGCTGTGTCGAGTGCGATTCAAGGACACAAAGGATCTACCTATTGTGATCGTAGGAAATAAGGGTGATGTGCCGGACGAAGAGCGCCAAGTCTCGAAGGAGGAGGCCATTCGGTTCGCTGAGGAGAACGGATGTCCACTCATCGGTGCCGTCCATCTCCTTTGCTTGTTCTGGATGATAACAGTTACTTAACTTGATTACGGTCAACAGAGGCAAGCGCAAAGACAGGGAAGAATGTACAGAAAGTGTTGGACAAGTTGTTGCAGGAAATCACCTA
>CDEZ01021422.1:0-26093 GCA_000826365.1 Acanthamoeba royreba | reverse complement strand
CCTACAAACCACATCGTTAGGATGATGCACAACTGCTAGAGTCATTCAGCGTGGGCGTTTCCCTGTTTGATAAGAAGAAGGAGGGTGAGAGCGCCAAGTCAGGCGAAGATCGAGGGAAGCGACGGAGTAAGAAGGGCAAAAAGAAAAAGAAGGAATCAAGTGAGGATATCGATTTCAAGGCGAAGGGCAAGGAAGAAGATAAGGAGGCTGTGGAGGATAAAGAGTCAGTGGAATCCTTATCTGAACTCGTGAGTGCCAAGAAGGCAAGTGCCCTTGCTGAATACGGTGCGGAGCCTCTAGAACTCGTGGCCACCTGCAGTGGGAGCAGCGTGGCGGAGTACGGAGCCGCTGCCGTTACTGAAGAAGAGGGCGACGAAGAAGCCAAGCAACGGAAATCGGTAAGGAAGAAACGGAAAAGCAGCAACAGGAAGAGCACCAAAGCTGAGCGTAAAAAGGGTTCTGGCGACGGCGAGGCCGCCGGCAGCGCTAGTGAAAGCAAGGGCGATGAGGAGGAGAGCAGCAGTACGACGGCCACGGCAAGCGAAGAACAAGACACCAAAGCGCGAAGAAAGAAGCGAAAAAACAAGACAAAACTGGGGTGCGTACTGCACATCACCAACGCCAAATACAACACAGCTATGTGAACTGACTTGTACGACAGGCGGGAGATTTTTCTTAAAGCGTATCACGAGATCGCCTATGAGGAACTGCAGTTTGATCCTACTCCTCTTGGCAATGGCGCCTTTGGTGTTGTGTACAAGGCTCTGTGGCGGGGTACATTAGCCTTTGCTTTCTAGCGTTATGTCCTCTCGCTAAATGGACATGCACTGATGCACCTTCCATCCAAGGCACTGCTGTGGCCGTAAAAAAGCTGATGGTGATGCAGTTCACGGAGGCTGAGGTGTACAACTTTAAGCGTGAGGCTTCCATCATGGAGTACGCACCTTGCAGTCTTTGTCATTGTCATCTCGAGCGAGGTCGCTCACTGTTCCCTGCATTTGAATTATAACAGGAAATACAGCAATCATCCCAATATTGTCAAGTTTTGTGGTATCTCGACCAAGTTTCCTCATTATTGTATAGGTTTGGCGCCTACCTTCCTGGAATGTGAAATCAAGCGAACTGTGATCGTGCTTACATAAACAACAGTTACAGAGTTTATGGAACGCGGCTGTGTGCGGGATGCGCTTGCGCAAAACCCTGATCTGCCGTGGAAGACGATTGTGGGCATGGCCTTGGACGCGGCTGCCGGCATCCTTCACCTTCATGCCGAGCATATTGTGCACAGGGTAATTCCTGCCCTCAATGCCCTTCTTCATGTTTGAACTCACCTCGCTGTCATCTCCCTCACGCGTAAAGGATTTGGCACTGCGCAACATGCTCGTTGGCCAAGACTGGCGGGTGAGGATGGCCGATTTTGGACTAGCTCGCATGATGCCCAAGGACACCTACGCCAAAACACGAGGTAACATTGGAGCTGTGAGGTAAGTCCCCTTATCACAAAGCATCTTGATGCAATGCTGATGGCTGTCTTTGGGACTTGAAGGTGGTTAGCACCGGAGGTGATCACTAAGTCTGTGTACAGTGAGAAGAGTGACTCATACGCTTTTGGCATTGGTTCGTCTGTCTGGCACGAATCTTTTAAGGTTTCGCCTGTGTGCTCACCTCTGATATCTTCGCATAAAGTGATGTGGGAATTGTTGACGCGTGGAGAGGAACCGTTCGCTGACATGAGCAACGTCATGGAGGTGGCCTTGGGCATCATCAACGAAGGCCTCAGGTACGTAGATAGGGGATTGCCGGCCCAGTGAGAGAATATCTGACTCAGCTGATTCCTTCGTGCAGGCCCTCCATACCAAAGGACACACCCGAGGAGTACGCACGACTGATGACCGACTGCTGGGCGAAGAATGCCGAGGATCGGCCCGACTTTGCGCAGATCCACAAGCGACTTGCCGCCTACCACGCCACCCTCTCCTCACCCTAAGAACCACCTTGTCCTTAAATAGAAACTCCGAAAAACAAAATATTTCTTCGAATATTTTAATTGAATTCAAAGAATGTACGGATCTTCGCGGAAACTGTAGTGCTCCATTCCTCTTCCGTTCTTCCTCGCTTTTGCCGCCAAGTTGTCCCGCTACTCGCGCTCCTTTTGAGACTTCCTCTTCTTTCGTCTCTCCCTTTTTCATCATCATCTTCTTCTCATCATAGTCATCTGCTCGGGCAAGAGTGGTGATCTTTTCGGATTAAGCGTGATTTTTTGTAGTAGTAGGAAAGATCATCATAACCATGTCACAGCCCGATGTCGACTACACGTCGGAGGAAGAGATGAAGAGTCTGCAGCTCGCCTTCCAAGCAATCGATCAGGAGCAGCGAGACGGTACTCTTTCATTATTTTCTATTTCGTAAGAGTTTGCAGCAAAATAACTTTTTAAATATTTTGGATTCCCTTATACAAAACAAATACAAATATAAAAATTTCCAGGACGCGTGGACGCAGCACTACACAATCAGGCCGGCGTGAGCCACGCCATCGCGCAAGCGACAGCGCAGCAGCAGCAGCAGCAGCAGCAACAACATCAACAGACGAGCACTCCGCTTCCGGCGTACGTGCGTACAACGCCCGGGATACCGACTCACTTTAGTGCCGCCGGCGGTCAGCCCGTGGTGGGAGGGCGTTCGGTGAGCAGGCCGCCGCCGGGCGCCAATGTCGCGCAGCAGGAGGCTCAGACGCAGCCCTATCAACCGGTGCCGCCGCAGGCGAAACAGCGTTCGAACCTGTTTTCACTCTCGTCATCCTCATCGTCCTCTTCATCTGCACAGACAGGCTTCTCGTCGTCGTCTTCATCACCCAATGGTTCCTCTTCTTCATCCTCACGCTTCGCGGGAAGCTTTAATGGAGGAGGAGGACAGAGCTCGTCGCCGACTGGTGGCACTAACGGTGCGCGCAACTCACCTCCGCGCGCCTTCACGCCTTCACCCTCCAGGGCTGGCGGGTTTGCATCGTCATCCTCGTCGTCTAGCGGTCAGTCACCGTTCTCACCGTCGCCCTCGTCTTCCTCATCATCATCTTCGCCCGTTTCGGCATCGTCCTCCTCTTCGACGTTTGGATCCGCTCATCAGTACTCGTCCGGTCCTTCTCATCCACCCTTCTCCGCGGGAACTGGACAGTCTCCCCAGCAGACAGGAGGAAGCACACCGTCGCCACAGCAGGCGCCGCCCGCCCAATATAACTACCAGCCGGCGCCATCCTCCAGCTCCTCATCCTATGGAGCTGCACCTATGACTCCGCAGCCGACGCAAATGTCCAGCGAAGATGCCGTGGCGCATGCTATCCAGCAGATGAAGGAGGAAGAACGCAGGAGGAAGGAGGAGAGGAAGCGCAAGCGCGAGGAAGACGAGAACTGGGCGCGTTCAGTTCGCGGTAAACTCGATGCCGAAGCAACCAAGATCGACAAGTACGAGCAGTCAGCGCACGACGCCAATCGCGAGCTATACGCTCTCTTCAACGACCTGCAGTGCATCTCCCATGAGTAAGCATCTTGTTCCTCTTCTTTATCTCCTCTGGCTAACCGTTATCGCTGTCGCACAGCTTCGGCATCCAGTTTGAGACGCCAGAGCTCGTCGTTGTGGGCATGCAATCCGATGGCAAGTCGAGTTTCATCGAAGCTCTGTTAGGCTTCCAATTCAATATCGTTGAAACGAGTACGATCGCTGCTGATGCATTCAGATGCTCAAAGTGTTTGTTGCGCAAGACTCAGGTTCTCATCTGTGTTATGCAGACATTGGCACCCGTAGGCCGCTGATCCTTCAAATGATCAACAATCCCGAGAAGGAGATTCCCAACTGCCGTTTCCGCAAGGAAAACGCCTACAATGATGGGGAAGGCGGCCAGCAAGTATCCGAAGCTGGTAACGGCGAGCTAAGCCTCAATTCCTTTTCTATTCCCCCTAAAGCTATCTCTACTCGACAGACGCTTGGGAGCCACGCGATACACCGATCGAGGACTTGGTCCACGAGATCGTGAGGCGAACCAATGAAAAGGCCGGCAGAGGCGAACATGTCAGTCCTGCACCCATCATTCTCAGGGTTGAGTACGCTCATTGCGCCAACTTGACCATCTACGATACCCCTGGTTTCCGTCTCGGTGGCGACGTACGTCATGACTTCTACCAAATTCCACCTCTACGCTCACTCGCGTTTGGCCCATCACAATAGGAGAGGCTTCGCGCTGACATCCAACGCATGGTGGAAAAGCTTATGGCGCCTTCCAACCGTATCATCGTTTGCCTGGAGCAATCGACGGTCGAGTGGGCCAATACCTCGTCTCGCCCCATCGTGCGCCGCTTTGACGCTCAGTTCTCTCGCACAGTGCTCGGTAAGCTCTTCCACTTTGGATAGCGACCTTGGCAATACTTCAGGCGTACTGACAGCATGTTTGCCTTTTAGTGAACACCAAGTTCGACAACCGCGTAAAAGAGTTGCGTACGCCTGAAGCAGCGGGAAAGTACTTGGTGGGCGAGAATCTGCCCGAAGGCAAGAAACCCTTCTTCATCTCTCTTCCTGTGCGTCGCAATCTGGACAGTGAGCGTTTCCGTGAGGCCATCAAAGACTGCTATCTCGATGATTATCGACGTCTGCTGGAGATCAAGTTTGATGAAGAGCAGTACATCCTCCCGTTTGTGCTTAGTGACAATGTTTAACAGACTGTTGGACGACAGATTCTCAGAACAGGTGGGATTCCATCGCGTGAAGGCTTACCTGGAGCGGCTCCTCACGGAGAAGTACTATGCCAGTGTGCCACCTACTCTGCACATGCTCGACAACATATGCAAAGAAAGCGAAAGGGTGCGCTAGTACTCGTGTGCTCTTGATCGGTTAGCCGGTTCACTCAACACGTTGATTGTATGCAGGAGTTACAAATGGTGAAACGCGAGTTGGAATCGAACAACCTGGAACTCCTTCGTAGCAAGGTCAATCGTTACATCCAGTCCTTCATTCTTCTCATCGAGCGTCTGCTCGAGGGTTCCATCATCGGAAATCCGGACACCTACGGCGAGACCCTTCTTGAGGAGAAGGCTGCAAGTGGTACGTGCCTTCCTGTAGTCCTCGGGATGTAGCCACTCGCGCTCTTTTAATCACTACAACGCGCTTAGGAATTGGTGAGTGGCCTGGACACGGTATCGAGTACGACATACAGAACAGTCACTACAAGATCTACGGTGGAGCTCAGTATGAGCGCCTCCTCAACGAGTTCGAATACGTGGCACATAGCAGAGGTACTTCTTTGTCAGTGTCCTGAACATTCCGCTTATACCTCTCCGTCTTGTACAGAGTTCCCTTTCATCTCCATACACGAGGTGGCATCAGCCATCGGCACTTCTAAGTACCACAACGTGCCCGTCTTTGAAACAGCGGTACTGTCTGTCCCCTCTTCGTCATCATGGTGTTCGTACGTCATCCGTGGATCGTGTTCATCTAATACTTGGCTGCAACTTATTCTCAACAGGCTAGTGATATTGTTCAAATCAAGGCCCGCAAAGAGCTTGAGCCTCTCATCGGCGCGGTGCTTGCTCGTTGCTCCTACGTCTTCAAGAGACTCTGCGACATTGGCATCGGCGTTATGAAAGGCAGTACGCATAACTCCTCCATCCTCATTGATTCGAAGAAGAGAGATCTCACCAGCACATCCTGCACAAAGCCGATAATGGAGTCCTCAATGTGTACGAGCCTTTCGTAAAAGAATTGCGCGCTGTTTACGGAGCTTTCATTGATGCGGTGGAGGAGACATGCCGCTCGAAGCTGATGGACGACTTTGAGACGTTCACCAAGATTCTCGACTGGGATCTTGTTACTGGTTTATCTGAGCTGAAGGAGTACGTTCCATCGATGCTTGTCTGGTCCATAACGACTTGTAACACGCTTCTATCTTCTAGGTATAACTTCCTTGATAGAAACAGTGCACAGACTCAGGAAAGAGTGGTTCAAATGATGCAGCGCAATGAGCAATCCGCCGGTACGTACCAAATCTGATGTCTGTACTTAGGGGAACGATTCGCTAACGCATTTCAATCAGCGAGCTTCGGTGAGGTCAGCAGAACACGCAGAATCGGCGAGGATGCGTACAACCAAGTGTGCACGATGTCAGCTCGGCTCTTCGCCGGTATTCGTTTCTTCTTCGTCAAATACGTCCGCAATAAGCTCAACGCCTTCTTCCTTGATCCCATGTATGTTGCTGCCCCTCGTGCATTCGTTTGTCCACCAGAAGCTAATCCTTGCATCCAGGTTCCAACGTCTGGGCGGCGAGGTGACTGACCATTTCCGCAAGCTGACCGATGATCGATTCTCGGAGCTCTTTGCTCTCGGTGCTGCCGAGCTTAAGGAACGTGCCATCGTGCTTGAGAATCAGCTCGCCCACTGCATGGCCAGCCGTGATCGTTTCAAAGAAGGTTCGTGCAGATTGAGCTAGAGTTGATCTTGTTGACATTCACCACCTCACTATCTGCTTCATACACGATCTGCAGTGTACCAGCGGCTTCTGAGCAGAACCGACGCCATGAACGTCGTCGGTTAGGTCAGCTAAAGGCCAATCTTTATCGTTCTTCCATAATCTTGATCATCTATCACATTATCTTCTTCGTACTCACCTCGTATCCTCAATCGCTCTTTCTCTCTCCATACATGTTCTTGCACTAGTGTACATAAAGCTTCGTTTCCCCTGGAAGTGTACATTCATTGTCCATCATGATGGTTGAGGCCGCCACAGCTGCTACATGCAGAATGCTCTTTCCCTCTGGTCGCTTGATGGTGGAGGGACAGGAGACTCCATTTACAGCTCTAGTCTGTTTGTATCCCCATGCGTGTGACAATGATGATGGATAATAGGTGATATCTGGTGCTGAACCACTTGGTTCAACAGGTTTCAAGTACATCTTTCAGCTCCTCCAACACTCTTTCGCCTACGTTCTTCACCCTCGTCTTCGTCTGTCTCATCCTTTGCGAGCCGATCATTCTTCCGTTTCGAAATAGTTTCATTACTCCTAAACATTTCATTTAATTGTGAATAGCTGAGCTGCCCACTGCGGCCAGTCGGGTTCCACCACCAGCATGTCACAGCCGGAGGGCACCACACGAAGTGCCCATCTTCGATTGTCCTCATCTTCATCTTCATCCACTGCTTCGTCTTCGGGCGTGCAACAAAATAATGGAACAGGGGAAGACAAGGATGAGGACCTGGAGCTGCTGGACGACATCCTACAAGGTGGTCGGACCGATAGCGATGCCCTTCCCCTCTACCAAAAGATCGGCTACGGATTTGGTGAAGTCGGTGCGTTATTTTTCTTTTTTTAAAATATTTATAGTTTTAGTTTTATTTTAATGGTTGAGTTACGTTTTGTTCGAATTTATTATTATTATTTCTTTAATACCTAAAATATGAAAATAGTACAAATATTTTGTTTAAGTTTAATAATAAACATTGTTTTATTTGTCATGAATTTTATAATAAAAAACCAAACAAATAAATGATCAATTAAGTTTGTGATATTTGTACAATGCTTAACTGGAATGAATTGTTTCTATGCAGGGCCATACACGGCAGCGGTGATCTACTCCTTCTTCTTGCAGACGTTCATGCTGGAGGTGGCGGAGCTGAACGCGTTCTGGGTACGTAGCCAGAGCATCAAAGACGACCACCATCAGTGTGTCTGATGAAGTGTGATTCTACAATTGTACACGATACGCATCAACTCGAAGGTGGGCATGCTGTTGCTGATCGGGCAGGTGCGTCGAGGCAGCACTCCAATGAATGGGGCCTGTTTAGTGCTAAGTAAGGACGCTTCCTCTTTGTATTTCAGCTTTGGGATGCCATCACAGATCCGATCATTGGTCACTTGAGCGACCGAACAACGTCAGCGATGGGACGACGGCGTCCGTGGTTGCTCTGGGGTACTTAATCTCTGAAGAGGATCCCTATGGTCAGCCGTGCAATGGAGCACACTTATCGTGTTGTCCTTTGCAAGGTGCGGTCCCGTACGCAGTGGCGTACTTCTTCCTTTGGCAAGTGCCTCCATGGGCAGAAGACGGTGATGCAATTGCCATCTTGTGGTATCTCGCTGTAATCTTCATCTACAATAGCACATTCACTTGTGTTGCCGTTCCCTATCGGTACTCTTTGGCTGCCAATGTAGTCTTGGCTCCTTGCTGTGGCTTATCCTCTGACTTCACTTGATTCCTCACTCAGAGCGCTGACCCCAGATCTCACACGAGACTACGACGAAAGGACCTCGCTCACCATGTACAGACAATTTCAGGCTCTGGTATCAGGCGTCATCTGTTCATTTGCTCATTCGATCATCATAGAGGTACTGTGAGTTTAGGCCAGCAGCTTTCAGTGGCATCATGTGAGCCCAGGCTTATTTCCCATGTGCAGAGCACGGATACCTACAAGGACGGATACCTTATCAGTGCCCTCGTATTTGGTGTTCTGATTGTCTTCCCTCCGTGGGTTACATTCTTCACTAATAAGGAACGATACCGTCCCTCTAAGGTGTGCCAAGCTCTCCTTCACCTTGATTGTGCCCAGTTTGCTGATCCGTACACGTAAAGGATGAGCTCGGCAGGCGGGGAGTGCGTGAACATTTCCGAGAGCTGATGGTCATGTTCAAGAATCGAGCCTTTCTTATAGTCACCCTCATCTACTTGTGCTGCTGGCTGGCCATCAACTTCATCACAAACAACCTGTTCCTCTACGTCAAGTATGCCCTTGATATGGAGGACCACTTCTCCTGGCTACTCCTCGTTATTCAAGGCACCGCAGCCGTGTTCCTATTCTTATGGGCCTGGGTTAGGTGCGCTCCTACCCTCTAAACCACACACTGACTTTCGCAGTGACCTCACTTTGCGTTCTTTACTACATTCCTGACCAGCACGAAGGTCGGTAAAGTAAAGACTTACTACATGGGAATGGCGGTCTGGACAGTCGTTCAAATCGGCCTTTTCTTCTTCACCAAGGGCATCCACCCACTCTCCCTTTACATGGCAGGATTCCTGGCTGGTATTGGCGTTTCCATTGGTACGCTGACCTGAACGTTGGCTTGACAATGAATAGGAAGGACTTGGATTCTGATCTTTGGTTCCAAAAGGTTTCCTCATACCCTGGGCAATGCTGCCAGACGTGATCGAGTTGGATGAGCTGGAAACAGGTACGATGCTCAGCATGATCAAGTGATCCTTATATTCACTGATGACTGACAACTGCTTAGGCAAGCGACGAGAGGGGATGTTTTACTCTGTCTTTGGCCTCTTCCAGAAGATCGGCTTGGCTATCGGCGTGGCAGCATCAAGGTACAACATTCAAACAAGTCGCACATTCTCTCCGCCATCTGCTACCCTGCAGTACTGACTGCATTCTCTCAACAGCTGGGCACTAGGCGCAGCTGGATACGAGGCTCCCAAATCGGACGAGGAGGACGAAATGACCACGCAACCGGACGCCGTTGTGTGGACCTTGCGGTACTGCAACTAGAGAACTATTTTTATTTTCACCATTTAGCAGCAATGCACGTGCTTTGGCGACTAACGCGCTCTCCACATCTGATCGTACATATTCAGTACCATGATCGGACCCTTCCCTGCGCTTCTGCTCGTGTTGAGCTTCATCGCAGTCTCCTTCTATCCGATCACTCGTGAGCGACACGAAGAGATCAGGCGACAACTCGCGGAGCGCAACAAGGCCAGTGCACCCATCGCCACCGACGTCCCACAATGAGCTCTTCCATTCCTCATTCCGCCCGCTTCCGTAACGACCTCCCCTGGCACTTCCCCGCTTCTCCCACATGCCTCTACGTGAGATCTGAGCGAGATTTCGTCCGATTTCTCTCGTACCGTCGACTACGATACGCCGCCATAGACAGGTGTCTACAAAACCACAGCATTCCAAGCATATTTATTTGAAGTGGGGAGATGACACTGGCCAACAACACAGCAGCTACACCTGCCGTACGCCGGGATTGATTTCACCGTTCCTTGCTTCCCCTTCATCTTTTCTCTCTGCAGAGGGCAAGTAAGGTCCTCACTTCTGTGTGTGTGCACGCGCTACACACCTTTGTTTGTATTTTGAAGTCTTCCCCACCACAGGCACGTTACATTTTCTGTTCTCTTTTTTGATTTTTCTCGAGTTTGGTAAATCGAGTAGCGCGATCATCGATCCGGCGCCATCATGTCCGAACAACAACCAACATCGAATCCCATCGATGGGATTCATATAGAGGAGGAGGAAGAGGAGGAGGTGGTCACGTCCTCTACATCATCATCGACGACGCCATCCGAGCCGCCACCACCATCGACGACATTGCCATCTGCATCGATAACATCGACCACATCGACAACTGCTGTGCCAAGTGGTGAGCAGACGGCTGCGGCTACGGCTACGGCTGCGGCCCAGCAGGGCGGTACCCACGTCCTCGCATCCTCAGCGCCCGTGCTGGAGATGTCCAGCTCGCCCACGACGAAGGAGGTCTTTAGAACCGCGGCCAGTGGCAGGCGGAGACCGCGGACGTCCTCGAAGAAGAAGAAAAAGAAGAAAGGTGGCAGCAGTCGTGCAGTGGGGTTTGGAGACGACGATGAGGACGAGGGCTCCGAGACGGACGTGGACGAGGGCAGCGATGATGAAGAAGAGGACGACGATGATGATGACGACGACGATGTAGAGGAGGAGAAGACGATGACTTCGTCGGACGATGAGGCCGAGGAAGAGAAGAAGAGATTGAAGAAAACGAAGAAGACGAAGAAGAAAGCGACGGCACTGTCGAAGAAGGAGGAGAAGAAGGCGGAAAAGAAGGCGGAGGAGAAGGAGGAGGCGGAGAAGGTAGAGAAGGTGGGGGAAGAGGGCAAGAAGCCCAAGAAGACGGCCAGGTTCGACGTCCTGCCTGAGAAGCTGCCTCGCACTGAGCCCTCGCCTGCACTAGCCAGAAAGAGCGAAGACACTGTTTTGCAAAGGTGCATTTCATTTTTCTGTACATCCGAACTCAGTTGAGACACTTGAGCGTGCTCACACACCTGTGACTGTAAATGCAGACGTAGTGAGGATTGGCGTGTACCGAGGTCGAGCATCGATTACTTTGCTGAGATACGAAACCCGCCACGCTACTCCGTCGACTTACGTCGTAGCGAGGAAAGGTACACGTCCGAAGCCTGCTGTGGTGCGTGGGCCAAGGTGTTACTGACTTGTCGCTCCCTCCCCTGCAGGCATAGGTACAGTGAAGCCGGACGTGCCTTTATGAGAAGGCGCTCATTCGGGACAAGAGGCACCGCCGTAACGCTGGAACCTCTTGGTATCATCAGTGCTTACTCTTGCACGGATTAGGAACTGGTGGACTAACGCTGATGTGATTATTAGATGAATCGACAGACGAATACTTTGGTCGGCGCAGCAGGGACTTGACTCCTCTGTTCGGAATTCGCCCATCATGGTCAGGTCGCGAATCGATGGACCACCGCAGGCTCGTTCAACAACTAAATGAAGACATTCATAAGCCTCACCCCGCGAAAGGTGACTTAATGCTTTGGTCCTCTCCCTAAGAGCGATTGCTGATCCTTATGGTGTTCTAGATTCTATTGATATTTTTGCATTGATCGGCAATGTCATCTATGCCGCTGTGTTTGGCTGGGTGATTGGCGCTGCATACATGCTGGCAGGGGGAATCCTGTGGCTCAGTCAGGTTGGCAAGCCCTACGCTCACCTTTGCCGCAAGCTGGCCAGCTACTACTTCTGGCCTTTCGGCAAGTATGTGACGGTAAGATGGCCCGCCTATTGGATTTCATGGAGAATCGTGATAGATTGTTAACTCAAGGCTGTCTTTTAGAGACCTCCGGGTTATAGCAAGTCGCATGTGAAGGGTACCACATAATGCTAGCCTTTCCTAGAGTGTGCTTCGTTTGCTAACGCCACTGCAGTGGATGAATCGCTCACGGAACCGTTCACCGAGAACACAGCCCTTCTCACAAGCCAATCCAGGCGTCCTGCGATTATGATGGAGGAATGCGACGATGAGGATTATGACGATTTTTCATATGAAACTAGTTCTGCCGCGAGGTTCGTCTGGTCTTTAGTTGGTACGAATAGCCGCGCTTGGTCAAATTACTGACCGTCAGCGTTGTACTAACCTGTTCGGTCTCAAACCAGCTGTGTTCTTGACGGTCGTTCATGCCATCATAGCTGCTATCTGCTGGATCATCGTTGTTACCATCCCTATGTCCAAGGTGGCTCTCGATGGCAACGAACATGTACATTGTAGGCCAACTAACATCCGGGCCAACAGGTGCATCAAATAGGAATCAAGATGGCCTGGAAAGACCCGTTGGCCGTTCGCATTACTTCTTCATTGAAGAGTGAAACAGGCGACATAGAGCTGTCCACCGAGCAGGCCTTCAGCCTCAATTACATATCGTACCAGGCGCTGGATGTCAACGTTTGCTTGCTAAGTACGTTTTTCATTTTATCTACTTCAAAAATCGAAGAACCTGACCGCTTGTCTCTTGTATTCATACAGATATGTCTCCTTGTATATTCATTATCGTGCTGTTTGAGCTCGTTATCCCACACGAATATCATCCACCATCGGTTCTCTTCGCGTTTATGTGTCTGCTTGCCATTGTTCCTCTCGCTTACATCATCGGAACTGCTGTGGGAAGGTACATCTGTACTCACTCAAATGACGATTCTCGCTCGTCTAACGCGAAAGTCTTGGATGCACTATGCAGCATCGCCCTTCAGACAAACTTCACAGTTGGTGCCATGCTGAACGCCATTTTCGGTGTCTCCATCGAAATCATTCTTTATTCTAGGTATGCCATCGGTGCTTGAAACAAGGATGTCATCTAAACTAAGGGTATTTCATACTGTAGCGCCATTCGACGGGGTGGCTTGGAAACGCTCGTACAAGCGGGCGTAACAGGCTCCGTATTGGGTGATCTTCTGCTGATTCCTGGCCTTTCCATGGTACTTACGCACTGCTTTGCTGCTTCAATTATGTTGTGCTCATTTTTCTCGTAATTGTGCAGCTTGCTGGAGGCATTAAATATAAAGAACAGAGATTCAGCCCTGCTGTGGCAGGAGTGTCATCAGTGCTTCTCGTGATATCCGTTATTGGTACACCACAACGCCTCTTATTTCTCGTGGCGCTTTCCTCAACAAGTATGCATTCATAGGTGCCTTCTGTCCAACCATCGTGTGGCTTGTCTACGGCGAATATCACTTTAACTGCCGGAGCTGCGTCTTCACCAATGGGTGCGCTAGTCGAGTCATCAAGTGGGAATCAACCCTTTCTAACTACCTGCTCACAACAGAACTGAGGCTTGCCAGGACTGCGATTTCATTCGTGTAACCGATTACGACTCATCCCCGGTTTACATACACGCTGTTAGGTAGGATTAAGTTTTGCTCTTGTGTCCGCTAACAGTAACATGTTAACCACGTTATCTTGCTAGACCACTGATGTACGCTTGCTCAATCATTCTCCCATTTGCCTACCTTGTGGGTCTCCTCTTCACCCTTAAGACGCATTCGTACATCTTTGAGAACGTTGAGCCTGACGAGCAGGTATGTTAGACACCCATAATGTGCAGCAAGTTATTGACCTGTTGTTTCAGGACGCTCCCCGATGGACTATCCTCAAGTCATCCATCATCCTCGGTGTGTCAATAGCCCTCTTCGCTATTGTATCGGAAGGTCTCGTGGCTGTGCTCGAGCCAGCTTTGCATGACCTAGGAATTAATCAAACGTTTGCTGGTTTGACCGTCATGGCGCTCGTGCCCTCCTCTGCAGAGGTACCTTAACTCCTAATTCATTAGATTCATTGATAGCATTTGCTGACCGCTTCCTCTGCAATCTGCAGTACGTCAATGCCATACAATTCGCCCTGAACAATCAGATTGCACTGTCGATGGAGATCGGCGCTTCCTCTGCCGTGCAGATCTGTCTCATTATGATGCCAATCCTTGTCGGCTTCTCCGCTTTTGTACGTTCCTTTCTCATGTATGTCTGTCACACCAGATGAGCTTATTTGTTTTCAAATCAGGTCAACCACCTCAATAGCGCGAACTCGTTTATCCTGGTGTTCCCGCTGTTCTCCGTGTTTGCCATCATCATGAGTGTGATCATCGTCAACTACATCTCCATCGAGGGCGTGACGAACTACTTCAAGGGCGCGTCGCTCACCATTATCTACTTGCTCTTCGTTGCGGCTTTCTTCTTCAGCCAGCACGTCACTGTGTAAAGCTCCCCACCTCCGTTTGTTTCGATACCTCGATTACTGGGGTACAATTGTGTTGTGTTCCACATGTTGGCTGCAGAAGAACAATAGAAAGCGTGCAACATGAAGGGGTTTTATGGTATGTTTAAAGAAGTAGATTGAATGACTTAGTAGTGCTTTGTTGTGCAATAATACCTCTTAGCTTGAAGGATAATTTTTCAATAGGAGTTTAACGTCAAATTTTTGATGTTTCACAAATCACTTTCAAAATTTCGAAATGCGATTTTAAGTTTGCTTTGAAGACAGAAAATAAAATAAACTAAATTGAAATAAAAAACAACACCGACATGTCGTGGACGGAGGAGTGCGAAGCAACACTGACGGTTCTTCCGGGCCGGCTGCTCATATCCCGCCTCCGGGAGGAGAGCCTGGCGCAAGCAGCCGCACCACTCCTGCAGCTCCTCCTCACACCAAGGTACTTTTTCAAAAATAAAAATAAAAAGATATAGTATTTACCCAATTTTATTTTTGAATGTTTTCTGTATTTCCGGAATTTAAATATGAAAATGGATAATGTTAAATGGAAGGAAACTCACCTTGTGGTCCGGGCAGGTCGCGCCGTCTTCTCTCCCTGACGAGGACAACAGACGATCTGTACGCAGTGCCTTTCCCAAATGGCGCTGGTGGTGATGTCCGAGCTAACTTCTTCTTCGTCTGGGATGTATGGGATGTATGGGATGATGATGTCTGCAGGACGCTGATCGTCGATGAGGAATCCTTCGACCTGCTGCCGCCCGAGGTGGTTGAAGTTGTGACGATCGGGCCCTCCGCCGAGCCGACATCGGACACAAGCCAGTGGCAGCGATGGAGCGCAATTCAGTTGGCCAGCGGCGGATCTGGACACACAGGCGCGGGCGCGCTCTCCGGGCCGTTGGCCGCTGCCGGCATCACGATCTTCTACCTCAGCACAGCCGAAGAGGATATCTTGCTGGTTCGCTTCTTGTCCTCTGATGGCTGCAGCAGCGCTGATCTGATTGCCTACACTCAGGTTCCGGAGGACAAACTTCCGGCGGCGCTCGCTTGCTTGCGCGGCAAGTTCCAGATAGTGACCGAGGGCATCAGCCCTGAGACTCGCCTTCGTGCGACTGCTGCCTTGGCCCACGTGCCTGCATCGCTGTCTCCACCTGCTCAACCGCGCAAGTACATCAAACTTTCTCCTGTGCTCAAGAATGTGATAGATCATGTCTGGACGCTGATCATCAATGGTGAATGTAGGAGGAAGTTGGCATTCCCTCGTCTGGCAGTGTCTCTCTGTGCGTTCCCGGAGGATGAAGCTGCCGCAGTCCACACTGCGCTTCTTCGCCTGATCTTCTGCACAACAGGGTACTCTTCATATCTATCCTCCATATGACGAGAAGCGCCAAGGCTAAGACTGGAATGCAGGCGACAAGAGTGCTTTGTCTCCTATACAGATATGGATGGGGACATCTCGCTTATTGTGGACAACCAATCCATAAAGAAGCACGAATTCCCAGTCGAGGGTGCACGTGAATCGTGGGCCATCGTCAAGGTAGACGAGGGACCGCTCGGCTTTGAGGAGGCTGGCATTGGTATGTCCGACTCCCTTTGGGTGTAATGTTGATTCGCTAATGTCAATGTCCCTGCATTCCATCATCACAGTTGCCGCATTGGCCGTACCTCTGGGTCAAGCCGGCCTACCTCTATTCTATCTATCCACCTTCCTCACCGACTACGCGTTCGTGCACACGAACTCCCTCCCGCGTGCCCGTCGTGCCCTGCAGGACAGCAACTTCTTCCTTCTTCCCCCATCTTGAACAGCTGGCCGTCCGCAAAAATAAAATCTTTCAAAATTTCTAAATCGTTTCAAAATTTTAAAACGGTTTCCGAAAAAATTAATACTCGGTAACGGATTTCTCCCTCTTTTGTAAATCATCAATCAATAGAGAAGATGGAGAGCAAGCCGGCACCCAAGACGGTCCACCTGAACCTGGGACAAGCCATGGACCGAGCCAAAAAGAATCACGAGGCCTCGATGGCTCATCGGCAACGGAAACGAGGCGGAAAACGAGGAAATGGCAAAGCGGCGGGTGGCGGCGTAGTACAGGTCGGCCAGCTCGTCTCCTCCATTAAGGTATTTATTATTATTTTTCACTTTTTATGTTTTAAATTTAATTTACATTTTAAGAATCATTTGGCTAATTTTGAAATATTTCTAAAAAGAATACATTTAATTATTTCATTCTGAGGAATAAGCATGCAGGAATAATATTTTAATAAAATGAGTCAATTATTGAAATAAATAGTACAAAATATTACACATTTTATTTCTCAGATAAACAAAATATTATTTAATGTAAATTGTTTAATGTTTTTTTCAACTACAGGGAATGTTTCCGAACGTGGAGAGCAGCGTGGTGGAGCTGTTGTTGGAGGAGCACGACTTTGACGTCGACGCCACCATCGCGCAGCTGACGGACATGATCCAAGTGGAGGAGAAGAGCAATCCGTCGACGACGACGCGGCCTGGCGATCTCAAGGTTGATGATGGTGCTGATGTACAGAAGAGCAGCAGTCGAGCAAGTGTTGAGGCTCACAGTGACACGGATGTGAAGCACACGAGCTCATCGATGACCAGCGCGGATAGCTCTAGATCATCAGGATTGACTGATGAGGAATTGGCGAAGAAGCTGGCGTTGGACATGGAACGCGAGGACCAGGAGCGACGAGTGGCGCAGGAGAAAGCGGACGAGGCCATGGCACGCGCGATGGTTTCCGACAATCCTGTTGGAAAGTGGAGCAGCATCGTCGCCACGAGCAGTTCCGCGCAGCACAATGGCAAGAAGTCTGGTAGTGTGCCGGCACGAAGTGAGAGCGGTAAATGGAACGTGAAACAGCCGCCGCCTCAACGTTCCGATCGCTCTGAAGAAGGAGGAAAGCCAAAAGCCAATGTGGAGGGTGATGAAGAGAAAGCGGAAGTGAAGTCTGAAGAAGTGGAGTGGGAGGTCGTCGGCGGGAGTAAAAAGGCGCGACGCAGAAGAAACAAGCGACTCGCAAAAGAGAAACCAGCCAACAACTCCATCATCACTAAGGCGTGCATATGTCCTTGATCTGCAGTTGCATTTCTTGCATGCTGACTTGTTCGCTCCACATTGCAGAAACCGGCAAGCAGCGATAGTGGCGAAGGAGGACCCAGTGTTGGGGACAATTCTGCTCCACCTCCGTCACCGCAAGAACAGGAAGCAGCTCTGGCCTTTGTGCACAGTATCTTCGCTTCGTTTGAGGAGGCCTTACTCAAGATATTGTACGAGGAGAACGAATGTAATCTGGAACGAACTATTGAGGCTCTGCTCATGTTAACGAATGTCGAAGATGCTGATTCGACGACTTCCTCGACCTCATCGTCATCGCCAACTGACGAAGAGGCCAGCTCCAGCGGTGATCTCTCATCTCCCTCATCGACTTCCTCTTCACCGGCTTTATCGAGCGACGACGAGGAGGTGGATGCAGCAGCGGACTTCGAACGAATTGAGGAGATCATCGCACGCATGGTGCGCGAAGGAGAGATACAAAGTGGACAACACGAAGATAATGAGGATGGTGAAGTGGACTCTCTATCTGAGCTGGCTCGTCGCTACTGTGATTCGCCCGAGACGGAGACCAAGGAGCCACAGCTTCAACAACGAGATGCTCCTAATGTACATATAGACCTCAAAAATGGAGGAAGCGGATTCACATCCAATCTCGAGCGGCTCTCAGAAATGTTCCCCGAGTACGACCGTCAGGCACTTGCCGTCGCTCTAGAGGCGAACGACGATGATCTAGAAGTCACTACCGAGGAACTCTTAGCTCAGGCCTTTGATGCGTCGTTACGGCGCAGCGGCGGCAAGTGGCCTCAGTCGAGAACGCTGCAGCAGAAGCGAAAGCCTACCGTGCGGCCACTCCATCTTGATTTACATCCACTGCAAAACAGACATGATCTTGACAAGAAAAACAGTGGGGGTTCAGGCAAGACGAAGCGCTAGCTAAGATGGGCGTTGCTGGCAAGGTGCAAACTCCACCTGCAGTGTATACTTACCAGCCTCCTACATCACAAGCACCACAGGTACCACTGCAACTTAAGGTTCATTACCATAAAGTTCATCTCAATTTCGCGTGCAGGCTGGCTCGAACAATATAACTCGACAGCCACACGCAACAAAGTTAGATATGTCGGCCAAACTCAAGCTGCAGCATCTCGCCCAGCAGTTCTGGTCGGTGGATTCGGAGTTGCTTCAATCCGTTTTCCTTCATTGCGACTGCAACACGGGCCTTACAATCAAAGCTCTCACAGAGATTGACCCGACGTTGACCTGGAAGGGCCAGCCCCGTTCATCAGCGGTGGACGCTCAATCGCAGACCAGCTCCAATTACGCGGAGCTGTCTCTAAAGCTGGAGAATCAGCCAAACTCGAAGGCACTCTCCGAGGAGGTGCAAACAACAAGGCGAAGGGCCACTGACGAGCGCAGAGAGCGACGGCGGCAAGAAAAGTTCACTGTTGTGATTAGAAAGAAGCGCCAGACCCGAGGGGACTATCATGGAAGGCGTAATGAAGATCTGCGGCAAGTCGCTCTCGGTCATGCATCGTTAAGGTAAACCTGGCCTACCTGTAAACTGACCACTCGATACTTATCTATGAATACTCTCTTACTTATGTAGGAATCAGTACTATCGAGAAGCGACAAGCGCTTACCTGCGGGGTGATGGACAAGCCGCTAAGATACTGTCTATGTACTATCTCCAATCTGTTCTTTCTTTTGCGAATGGACTGAATGCGTATATGACCAACAGGAAGGGACGAGAGCATGATGAACAAATGAAAGAATGCTACATGCAAGCGACAGAACAAATCTTCGCTCCAAGGTATCTGCTTTTATCTGACATCATGGCCATCTTCATCCTTTCCTTACTATCTCTCGATGACTAAAGTGCCACTACCCTACATACGGTCGATCTGCACAAGCTAACAGTGCCGGTTGCTCTTGATGTGCTGGAGAGGTATGCCTCGTCTCCCTTCTTTGTAATGACAGCACGTTTCTCTTTACTGATGAGACTCGTTTGCGTTTAGGTTATTGCAGTTGCATGAGCAAAAGAGAAGACGCAATCCGAGCACGTCGTCATGGGTATCCGTGATTACAGGCATCGGCCGACACAGCCAGGGAGGGCGAGCACAGATCAAACCTGCCGTGATACGCTATCTCAAGGATAACGACTACCGCTATCGTGAAGTTGATGGGGTGATCTTCATCCGTATCCGCTGAACATAAACTTGCCCTGTCTTGTACCTGGGTGAAGAAGCGGCAGTCTCACATCCACCCCGTCTGCTGCGCACCTTATCAACTGCTGTCTGAACATGCGCAGTGGTGTACTGACCCAGTTGCGTTCGCAGGCAAGGGACAGCCACTACAGTATCGCTCACAAATGTTGCTTAGTGATAGACACGAGTAATGAGAGGAAGCAATCCGGTTTGTGGGAATCAAACTTTCTTACAGTGGATGTTGTTCCGTATTGTACTCTTGAAAGGCATGTCAAAGAGTATCGCCCTTCTCCCTTCTGGCAAGGTCGAGTTCAAGCCGACATCGAGGACAGTCACACCAGAAACCCTGTAGGTTTTGACAGTTAGTGTGGGATCAGGATCCAGCCACTCCAGCAGAAGGAGAATTACGTAGTGGTTGAACAGGTGTTGTCTTCTTTGCTCCACACTCTTGTTTGACCTCATATGGTCAATGTACGAGATGAAGATCTCTTGTCCCTCTTCAATATTCTTTGCTGCGTAGATATGCCACGTATTCGAGTCTAATCGGCAAGGAGAACAATATCAGACATCGGCAGTCGATTGTTGTATTGTAAACCACGTACCAGGATAGGAAGAGCGTGTGTTTGGCACACATGAATGGTTGTAGAAGGATGACAGAATGTAGAGCCCCGCTCCCACATTCTGGTGCGTAGTATCCATTGTCACCGACACTGTGTTGATGTAGCAGATCTGGAGCATGCGGCAGTACCAATCATAGCTGAAGACTAGGTACTAGTCAGAGTGAATCACGTAAAGTTTAAGAAAAGCATCGAGTACACTGTGCTTTGTCGGCGTCTTCGCCGATGAAGCATTTCTTGAAGACCTCGTAATCTTGAGCCCACAACTCTGGCTTCTGCTTGGCATAGCCGAGAAGTTGAAGTGGCAGCCACGACGAATCAAGTGAACCAGTATCACTAACAAACGCTGCTTAGCGAGACATGATAGGGTGCGAGTAATGAGAGGCAGGTACCGATAGGAGAGCAGGATGCGTGCCATCGTTCGCATAGCCAAGAGTGGGAATTTGCGCTTGTCTGCGACGAAAGACAAACTTAGCGGTTGTAAGTTTCGTGAACAACTGATGCACAAAGATACCTTGGCTGCAGTGTTTTTCCATCTCTCGAATCTGTGGGCCCATGTCACACAAGGCTTCATGGTACTGTCCCCAGGCTTCTTGCTTACATTCAGGAGAACAGTAAGCCTGCCCGCACGATCCGCACACTCGTGAATCGTGCCCATGTTCATCGCCGCTGGGCGTATTTACAACTGGAGGAAGGCTCTTCATGCACTGCTCGCAGCGGGTCGCCTTGGCATGTGCCAACCCGACAGTTTCCAAGCGTTCTAAAGAAAAGGGCTTACTATTAGCCACAATGCTGCATGCAGCACTCGGTGGGCAATCCTTGCACCGTTCAGGTAACTCACAAAGGGCTTCTCAGCCGTGATCAGTTGGCCTGTTTACATGAAGAGGGAGAAGCATCCACCATCAGCGCGCAGCAAACATGCCGAATGCAGATTGCAGAGGAAAGAGTGGACTCGGCACCGTTACGGATGGGTTTGCGCGCAACGATTCCACGTCCGCGTCCCTCAACGTCGGCAATCATCACAGGACTGTCTGGCCCACCAGCAAGCTGACTGTACAGCTCTCGCTTGAGCTGAAGAAGAGAAGAACCGCACACACCAAGCAAGTTAATTTATTTTAATATCATTTTAAGGTAATGCATTTATTATAAATTAAATGAATTGCATTGATTTTGTTCTTTTTTTATTAATTAAATACAGAATTTTCCTGAAAAAGGAATATTCTATTCTATTCATTTTTTATTTCATAATTAAAAAAAAAAGATCGGACCTGCTCCAAGGCTGAGGGATCGACGTCAGGGTTCTCGTCCTGTGCGCTGGTGGAGGAGTAGAGCCTGCGGAGGGGCTGCCAGCATGCAGCCAGCTGTGTTCCGCGGTGTGCGGTAGCAGAGGAAGAAGTTGTAGAGGAATGATTCCATCCTCCGAGATGCATCTTGCTGCCGCTACGCGAAGAGATGAAAAGGTACGCGCCTGCGGCAGCACCACGATTCCGCGTGTGCCTATACGTCGAGAAGGCGGCAGTACCTCCCACGAACGCAGCCTGAGGAAGGCCCAGGCGTGGCCGCGGCGCAGCCGCCACGGCAGCACAGGGACGTGTGGACCACATCCGCTTCATCTCTGCTGTAATGCATTTTTCACATTCTTACCAAACAACTAAATTACGAAAACCGAAACAACTTCCGGAAATTTTCAACCACAGCAAAAATGCCTTGGTACCCACCTGTCCTGGAGCTGGTACATGATGCATCATATTGTTTGCATGTGCAAACACATCCACAACCATCTAGGTCTGGTCTATTTGGTGTTCCTGGGCCCACTGTCTGTTTCTGTTGTGGTAACACAAGGCCAACATCATGAAGAAGCTGTATTGATGAGGGTCCAGAACAATTACTGACAGGTCAAGCAGGGAGCCACCAGAGGAAATTCAATCAAGAAGGGCAAGCTTGGGGAAGAAGAGGGTGAAGATGAGGGATGACACGTAGCACAGCAGGCACTTGGCCAGGTGGTACAGCGTGCTCACCACGGGCGTGCCCTCCAGCACCGACCTGAAGCTCCAGTGCTCCTGATGGTTGATCACTACCCAGTCCTCGTCCTCCTGCTCTGCTTCCTGCTCGACTCCCTGCGGCTTGTCCTCCGTTCGCGGCATCATCTGCACTCGGCGGCGCTTGTCAAGCGTGAGGAGGGTGAAGGTACGGAGGCACATGGCCGGGAGGAACCAGAACAGGCGGTAGTAGACCGTGTGGTCGATGACCAGGGTCTGGTGTGCCGGGTCGAACAGGGCATGGTTCTCCAGCGACCAGTAGCTGTGGAGCAGCACACGCAGCATGGCGAACTGGATCCACAGCAGACGTACTGACCCGGGCACCGACACCAACGGGTCATCGAAGCTGGCGCGGCTGGCGTACGTCCTGCGCACGTTGCGCTTGAGCTCCTCTGTGGGCGTGGCGCTGTTGTAGAGGGACGTCACCCGGTCCTTGAGCTGCTTCAGCTGACCCGTGACTGCGGTACCCTTGTTCATCCTCTCCTGCTGCATCTTGTTTGTTTGGGTTTGCTGTGGGGTAACTCTGTTTGTGGCGGAATTCCGCGTGCTTCTGTATTAAATTAATGCAATATGAAACTATTCCGAATTTTCGAAAAGCAAAAACGCAAATCCAAAAGCGAAAACAAAGTCGTGAGAAATACTCATCAGGGAATCGTGCCTCCTTATTAAAGAAGCACCTTACTCAAGCAAATCCAAGCACTCCTGCTGTTGGAGGTGTAGGGGGAACAGTCGTGACGGGTGCGGGAGTGGTGGTGATGGCAGTCACTGCTGGAGGTGTGATCGGTTGGAATGCACCGCCATCAGGTGCAACAATGCGCACCACTTCTCCCGGGTGGGTGAAGTAAACGCCAATGCGCAGCGGCCAGTCACTCTCTCCCAGGTGGGGAAATATCTGCAAGGTGTGATGAGCAAGTTGAACAACAAAGAGAATCAAAGATGAGCAAGTGCGCACCAACGGGTCGTGGATCATTTTGTAGTTACGGTAGAAAATGGCGTAGGGATGCACTTCATGCTGTTTTGCTTCCTTCGTAGCTGGTACTGCCATTTGCCTAATGTTGATTACTCTGCGCGATGGGAAAGAGAAAGTGAGTGTGCAATGCCATAGCAGTCCAGAGTGTCGCACTTGGCAAATTCAGCAGGTGCTGAGGAAGACTTAATGTCGCTGGCCTTGCACATTCCGATCTGTACACTGATCACATCTCCCATAGCAAACCGTGCTGATTCTCGTGGAGCACTACATCCAGCGTCCAAACAAACATAAGTGAGCTACCACATGGCAGAACTGGAGGTCAAAACGAATCAGTTACGTGTATGGTGCGTGGTTCCCATAGCTATGAATGTCGCCATCGCTGTAATAGCTTGCAATAAAGTATGAGCTCTGCCATGAAAAGAAACCCCACTGCGCCGGAGATGGTGGAGCTGGAGGCGGCGTGGGCGGATCATTTGTCGAGGGTTTTGGGCGTGGAGTTGTTACAGACAGGCACAAGTACGTGCCTGATCAATCAGCCAGCGAGCAGCGATCAGCAACTCATCAATGGATTGCAATTGGAGAGTGGCAGATGCATACTCGGGCTGCAGTCAATGGAAAAGTGCACCACTTGCATCAGTGAGCCACCATCCGAGGCGGTGACATAGGCCGTGTTGTGCTCGGTGTTGGGAAAGCCGCCATAGACCCGGGCCGGGTACTGCGCCTCGCGGCCATTGCTTTGGATGAGCGTGTCCTTGCTGTCCTCCACTGAGAAGTACGGCAGCGTCAACAGCTGATGATCGCCCACGTCCCGCCCAAGGGAGAATGCATGAGTAAGTAGCTGTTTCAAATTTTTATTATTTTTTAAATTATCAAAAATGATTAAATAATTAAATAAATAGTACCTGCATGAGTACAGTGTTAGCCTTTATGAGGTCATGAAAGTCGCGGCATACGCTCAACGCCCGTGCCACCTCGCCCTACATGAAATTTTGAATTTTTTAAATTAGTAAATATTCTTTTCCACCAAATTGATATTTTGTTGTCGTAGGTGGAAATAAAATAAATAAATAAATTAGTCATTAATTATTATTTATTGATTTCGTACAGGGCGAAAGAGGAAGGAGAGGATGTGGTCGAGCAGCTCTCGTGGAAGGGCCTCCAGTAGATTAAGTTCCATCTCCACACAGGCCAGGCTACAGACTTAGCTTTCTTTTTGTTCTCTTTTTTTTTAATAAATTGGAAATGAGGGAAGTTCACTGAAAGAAGGAATGTTGCTGAGGACGAAAAAGAGGATGATGATGTTCTAGCATGATGCATCCTGATCTCTGGTCTGCCATCATCAGGGCGTCAAGTCCTTCCTCAACTATGCTGATCACGATGGTGAAGGAAATGATTGTTCGATAAGGACTGATTGACCTTTACAAAAATATAGGGGCAGGCAGGGATGCATGCACCCGGGCGTCTTCAACAGGCTACTGAGGCCAGCGCGTACTTGGCCGTAGGCATGTCGGCCACTGGAGTCCAGGTGTCCGTGGTCGGGTCATAACAATCCACGCTGGCGAATGTCGCTCGATCATCAAAACCGCCCAATACGTAGAGCTTGCCGCCCACCGAGGCCGCCGAGAGGGCATACTTGGGAATGGGAAGCGGCGCCACAGTCGTCCACTGCTTGGTACGGGGATCATAGCACTCAACCGCCGAGAGACACACATCACTGAAGCCGCCCACGACGTAGATCTTGCCATTGACGACAGCCGCGGCCAGATAGTATCGCGCAGTGGGCATGGGCGGTACCACGCTCGCATCCCATCGATCGGTGGTCGGATCGTAGACCTCAACGGAGGCCAGCGGGACATCGCCGCTGTGGCCGCCGATAGCGTAGATGAGTCCATCGATGACTACCGCGCCAAGGGCGTAGCGAGGCGTGGTCATTGAGGCTACGCGTTCCCACATCCCGCCCTCTTCTGAAGGATTGTACCTCTCCACGGAGCTCAACTGTATCAGTGAACAATCAGCTTTCACCATGGTCAGCGCATCAGAAGACGATCACACGTACATAGATGGCGTTATTGTGGCCGCCAAGGGCATAGACGTGATCGCCAACCACGGCTCCAGCTAGACCATTGCGCACGGTAGAGAGACCCTCAAGGCCCTTCCATCCCGTGATCAATTGATTCTTCTGATCCTCACCCAGCGGAGCCGAGGATGAGGAAAACTGGGATGGATCGAAGGTGCCCACCGACGAGACGTCGATGCTGAGGCCACCCATGACCAGCACACGACGCTCGGAACCTGGCGTGACGACTGCAGCACACGAATTGCGGGAGTTGGGTAGAGAGCCGACGGTCATCCATGTGTTGGTCTTGGGGTCGTATCGCTCGATCACCGCTAGCGTCCTTCTCGCCTCGTCGTTCCTGCCTCCCATCACGAAGATGACAGTGGGCTCCACTTCATGCAGGATCAGCGACAACGATCGTCGAGGGACCCAGGCGGGCATCTGTGGCAGTTGATAGAATTCAAACTCCAGAGCGAGACGACGGGCAAGCGTTTCGTCATCAGGGACGCTCCATCGTTCACCCTCGCGCAGATAGTCGAGGATATAATCGAACAGCTCGCCGTTGCGGTCGATGAACACACGGCCCTCGTCATCGACCGGCAGGAGCTGCGTTTTCTCAGTACCATCAGTGCTTTGTTGTTGATCGGATTCTCCCGATGACGTTGATGATGAATCCGAAGCGGACCCTGGAATCCCGTGACGTCCGCTGAACATGCGCGCCAGCAGCGAGTCGGGATGACGCCGGATGGTCGTGATCGACGTGGTGAATGTGCGTCCGCCCACGTTGAGCATGACCAGCGCGCCCCAGTCGATGCGCAGGCGTGCCATCTGCGCCACCTCGCGTG
>CDEZ01021420.1:0-59887 GCA_000826365.1 Acanthamoeba royreba | reverse complement strand
GCCGGTCTCCCTGCCCACGGCCTGCGCATCACTCAGAGCCAGGTCATGCGCATGCTCAAGATGATACAGGAGGTACGCCACTTGAGGTGCTTTGCTGCGAGCCGACTGTAGCAGCTAAAGGTTGAGTGAACTACAAGGATCCATCGATGAGGAAGGACTTCTACCTCGTAACTGACCATCCGCTCTACGAGCTCATCGTCAAGAAGCCCACCGCCAACAAGTGCGTCGAGATGATGTCCGCCATCGCCGCCAAGGACAAGGGTACATCCGCTCTGTCCTACTATCGTCAGCTCTAGTGGGCATGGTCACACATGTCGGGTGGCGGGGCTGATAGGTCAACCGGACCCCACGATCAAGATCGACCTCAACTTTGAGCTCGGAGAGACCATGAACCGCACGGGTACTCAGTGGGGCGGATGCTACATCAAGCTCACGCCATCCAAGCACTCCATGAGCAGGAAGTCACGCTTGCGGGAGAGGGTCATCCCCTACCCGGCTTATCCCGGTGATCCCGCGGTCTACTCTGGCCCGCTCAACGCCAACCCCAACCCTGCGCTTGCCGGAGCCGTGCCAATGGTGGGAGGTGCACCCCCCTCGCCACCCGGATTACCAATGCCTCCCTTCAGCGGTGTAGCACCCACAAACGCAAGCATGCATCGTGTAACGCCAGGCAAGAGAGGTCGTGAAGGAGAAGAGGAGGAGATCCGTGAGGAGCCCAGAAACGATGCCAGTGGTCAGGATGAGAACACGTCTTTCCAGTCCGCGATGTCTTGGCTCTATGGCACCTGGGGTACTTGACTCTTGTATTGGCTGGGAACGAACGACAGCTAACCATTCATTATGCGCTGAACAGACAGGAGAGACCGATTGCTGCAGGAGCGGGCGGCCATCATTCACCAGCTGCAGACCGAGCGGGAGCAGATGCGGCTGGGAATAGAGGAGCGAGATAACATCCTCAGACAGCGGGACGAGGAGGTCAATCGCATGAGGGATGAGATCAACCTCCTGCTCAGGGAAATGCAGAAGCTCAAGGAAGGCGGCACCGATGAAAGCTCGCTCGAGGAGCTGCACCTGCTCGATAAGATCCTCGAGAGCAGCAGGAACGTTGTGCGGGAGAGGATCAAGAGGATCATGGAGCCCAAGAAGGACGCCGCCCAAACCGTCATCATCAACCCCTCCGTGTGACATGTCCCACCACAGCCTTGCCATACTAGTCACAACTCCTTCCTTACCTGCCGCACCTTCTCCCTCTCCTCGTATGAGGCCGCGAATAAACAACACTTCAAGAGTTATTTCCTCTTTGTTTGAGTTATATCATCCATCACCAACAACAAGCAACACCAACAACAAGACCATCATGAAGTTGGGGAGGTCCACAGCACACGGCGTGGCGATGAGGAGCTTCTCTGCCACGACCTACGCCGTGCGACCTGCATGCGGGTTCTCGATGCCACCACCTTCCCCTGTCCACCACCCAAGCAGGAGGCCACCCTGGTGTGGTGGGGGTGGCAGCAGCACGACTGCTACCACAGCAAGCAGGTGGGGTAATCATCATAATAATAATAATAATAATAAGAGGCTGCAGCAATGGGGAGAGTGGAAGCGGTACCACACCTCTACCACCTCCACCGCGGCCACAAGCAGCACGAGTACGGCCAGCAGCGGTGGTGGGGCGTCCTTCTTCACGAAGGAGCAGAAGGCACAGTTCGAGAACGACGGCTTCCTCGTGCTCGACCGTCTCATCGACCCCTCTCTCGCCCTGGCCATCCGCGATCGTTTCCCCTTGCTCTTCAGGTCAGTCGGCCTCCGCCTCACGCCATCATCGGGTGTGATCTGGACTCTCTCCCTCAATACGCGGTGGTGTGTAGGGGTGAATTCGACACTCAGGTGTACCCGGACGAATGGCACTGGCGAGAAGGCATGGGCAGGGACGACGTTACCCGAGAGATCGTGAACAGTGTACGCTGCTTCACCGCATGCGAGGCATCATGGAGGTATTGATAGATAGGTGGTTTGAACTGTGGTATGCAGTGGAAGAGTGACACGACGATTGCATCAGTTGTGCTGAGCGAAACGCTTGGGCGCCTTGTGGCGGAACTTGCGGGCTGGAAGGGCACGCGGGTGGGGCAGGATGACATATGGTGGAAACCGCCGGGCACCAAGGCCATTTCATTCCATCAGGATGCTCCCTACTTTGACTTCCTGAACCCAGTATCAACAGCCTCTTGCCTCACTCATGCTGACGTTCGGAGGTGCTAACGCTTCATGTCTATTCACGTGGCAGCGACGAGAATTAATTACGTGTTGGATTGCTCTTGATGACACCTCGAGGACTGCAGGGACCCTCGAATATGTGAGGTATGTTCCGTTATGCCTTGAACTTGACTGAAATGAGTATAACGAATGGGGCTGATTTCACTACAGAGGATCACACAAGTGGCCTCAAGAAAGTAAAATGTTGCAGAATGCGTTTTTCACAGCTGAGAATTATCGTGCATCTCTTGATCACGTACGAACTTAACATGATATTCTGACCGGTGCGGGACTGACATCCGTGTATCAGGCTGCCAAGCAGTTAGGGCTACCTCCACCAGAAGTGGTTCCCGTCGAAGTACCGATGGGAGGCGCAGCGTTTCATGTACCCATAGCTTTGCGATATACCCATAGCTTTGTGATATGCTGACTGCCTTGCTGCTCAACAGAGTGGACCAACATGGCACGGCTCTGGACCTAACACGGAGAAGACCAAAGTGAGACGAAGCCTTGCCATCCACTTCTTACCCAGCCACGCTACTTTCCAACCCACTGGCGTTGGGGTACTCTTCCATGTGATCGCTTCTGTCCGCTGTGACGAGACGCTAACGGGCACGGCCGCAGTACATCTATGGCCGCTACAAGAAGTGGAATTCAGTGGAAATGGAGGAAACCTTCTTCCCCATCACTTATCGTGAAGACGGATACCGCTCGCCTTTCCTCGCCTCATATACTCGTGATGCTCTCTCATAAATACTACTTTGTTGTGTAATTACTTTCAAGGCAAAGATGACAATGCACTGCCCTAGTACTCGTCTTCGTCCTCTTCATCGTCCTCCTCACCTTCTCCCAGAATCTGCAGCAAATCTTGCAATCCGTCGCCGCCAAGCAGTTCTGTCAGGCCATCCTGATGGATCGATAACTTGGATTAGCAACCTACAATCCATTTCTTTCAAGAAAGCGTACCTCATCATCAATATCACCATCCTCGTCCATATCGCCAAAATCGTCTTCTTCCATAAGATCTTCATCAGCGCCGTCCTCTTCCGCGAAGTCTTCTATTAGGTCGTCATCTTCATCGAGATCGCTGTCGTAGGCATCGGGCTTCTTTCGGCCTACTTCGTACAATCGGACAACGGAATCAGCGTACGATGTCGGTGCATATTCCACAACCGCAACGTAATTGTCTGGAGCAACGCTGTGGGCGCCTGGTCGACCAAAATAGTCTGCTCACGAGCGGTGAGCACTTGTGCACAAAGGAGCGTCCATGCAGGCACGGTTAACATACCCTCTTCAGGAAGATCAAGAGCAAGATCGTAGATGGTTTTCTCCACATCAATCGATGCGATATGGGAGTAATCGGATGCATCCAGCGTGACAAAGAGATTTTGCTGTGGAGCATGTGGTCGCCTGCTCGCACCAGTTGTGAGATGAGCGCTTTGTATTACAAGTGCGCGTAGTACGTACATTTGTGTTATGTGGTCATACTTACGTGGGAAGCCATACATGATGTCTCCCAACCCATTAAACGCCACGTTAGCCTTATCCAACACGGGCACCGTTTTCAAAAGCTTGAATGTGTGCAGATCCCACACTTCACTGGAGGAGCAGAACAGAATGCTTAGTACTTAGTTTTCCAAGCTTCCAGAATCAACACAAGTATACCTGTTAATGATAACTTCCCGACCCGAAGGATTGAAAACGCCGCTGCCATAGTTGGTCAGACGATCAAACTTGTGGATGGCACGTGAGTACCGTGGGTCCCACAATAGTCCTGCGCAGTCAAAAGAGGTTAGTTTACATGTCTGCACCAAACCTGCGAGCATTTGTACCATCACTAATGACGAGGTCATCGAAGGGGCTGAAGCAAGGTTTGTAGGCGCGATAGTTGTCGGATGAGAAGTTTTCATCATACTTGAGTGTAGCCAGCTTCTGCCCGGTTTGCACAGAGAACAAGAAGGTTGTTTGTCGAGAGTCACTGCAAACAATGACAGATTAATAAATAAAGCAGCAATCATTTCCCAGGGCTGGATGGTACTTGGCCGCTATGATGGTAGATGCGTGGTTGAACACACCCGATTTGCAATCGGTCAGTACGTACACTATCCATCCTCGCAGAGTTAGATTTGCAGCAAAACATGAAGGAGAAGCTAAGAAGTGCATACAAGGTTGCTGATCTTGCACTTTCGTCAGATCCTCCGAGATGTCCCACACAAGGCCGTTGTCATAATGTGAAAAAGTGAGCAGGTTTCGCCGGTTATCCGATGCAACGATGGACATCACGCTGTAATCTGAGTTTGGAGCGAAAACATGGTTCAGATTTGTGCTTACTTACCGTGAGAAAAGCGTTGGGTACCATGACACTGCCAAGCTTTGATGAGAGAACTGCTTTCAATATCGAATATCTTCACATCACCGTCATGGCTGCCTGCGAGAAGCTTCTTATTGTTGTAGAAGGCAGCACAGGTGATCACTGACTCGTCATCCCTGTACACACGCACCGGCCGGAAGCGACTGTAGATATGTCGTCGCATCAAATGGCCACCTAGAGCGAAATAGTTAGCAAGCATTTTCATTAACATCTCTCGTTTATCTTTCAGTCGAACCTTTAAGACCACCATGCGCGGGAACAGTCTTGAGTTCACGTGCGAAGAGGCGTGAGGCTATGTTCAGCGGCGCCTTCAGTCCGCAAGGGAATGGTGTATTGGATGGGGTAGGGCATCTGAGAAGGAAAGCACTCGTCTTAGAGTTACTCATTGGGATCAATTGAAGGGAGCAACGCGTACCGATGGGGCTGGAGAAGATTAAATGGCGGCAGAGCAGCGATGGGCATTGGACAGCGTTTGTGTTGATCGACACAGTACTGAATCACCATCTTGTCCAACGTGTTTCTACCGCCTTGTTCCCTAGACAGCGGTTGCGGCACAGTCTGAGCCGCTGGTGGAAGGGGCGGCAGCTGCGCTTCTTGGGTAAGCGTTGCCGCCGTCTTGACGAGGCCATGCTTTCTGTGATGCAGCGGTGAGTTTCGGGCTTAAAACTCAACAGAATGAGTTAGCGTACAGAAGATGCTCATGAACGAGTTGCAGCAACTCTTTATCAGAGTACTTGATCAGAGTGCTGTTGACAATCTTTGTTCGCTCTAACTTGGAGAAAGTGGGATCGATAGCGTCATTGATGGTCAAATTCGCATCTCGCTCCTTCTTGGTCTCTCGTCGATCAACGCGTCCTAAATAATGATGTTGAGTGCTTCTTGTTCTTCAGGAAACACGAACGAGCTGCTCACATGCATACCTGTTATCCTGTTAATTAGATCAAGCGCGTAATACTTGAATTGTTGATGCTCATTCATGTTATCTGGAAGGATAGGATCCCTGTGAAAGAATAACTGGCGTGAGCGGATACATTTGCAACACAATGAAAAGCACATGGTGCTTACCTCATGAGATCCGGAAGAAGTCTGGACGTAATGTGCAGCTTAGAAAGTATTTGACAGATTGTCGGGTCGCGTGCAATGCCCAACAATGCTCGGCATGCCAAAGAGCGGATAGCGTCTATCACCAGAAACGCTTCAGCAATGCCAACATATGAAGGGAGTGGCTAGACAAAAGTACCAGCATGCGAAGCAGGCTCGCGAATGCGGAGAAGGGAAAGCAGGACTCGAATGCCGTTGCTGGCACGGATGCTTTTCCACACATGCTTGAGACCCTCTTCCTCTTTGGATAGGCCAGCAAGTACCCAAATTATACCGAGTGCCGCTGTGGTACGAAGAAGAGTTAGCAAATCCTACTCGTTTATCCACTCCAGCAATAAAGACAAGATAAGCTCACTGCCTTTGGGCCCACAAGAAGCGCATACCCTTCATGACATCTGGGAATTCGTAGGTCTGGCTTTCTTTGTTGGGATTCTGGTTTCCTCCAGCAGCTGCATCAATGATTATAGCAATTCCCCTCTGCCCAGATTCTAGCGCAGTGTTGACGATCAATGCTTGAACAAAGGGAAGCTGAGAACACGTAAGTAACCCCAAAACACAAGATCTATGGCAGCCGGAATGGTAGTACCATGGAGGTCATCCAGACGATCTCAAGGCCAAACTGAGCGATTTCAGGATATCGCCAGCTCAGGCTCTGCTTGACTAAGTCGAACACCACTTTGTACCCATCCTGTTTCGCGAACAACTCCACGTGTGGCCATTTTGATCTGCGTGACGTTGTTGTTGAGTCAGGAATATGCATTGCCGACAGTGCGGCACAGCGTACCGACTGAGGAAGTAGCTCGGCACGCCCTTGCCACGGTCACCTTTCTCTGTAGCTGGCTCCTCCTTTTCGAAGGGCGAGCCGAGAAGATAATCGATGGCCTCGCGTGCAGTGTGAGCATCCATATCCAGCGCCTTATTAGGTGGCAGAATCGGTGGTGGTGTCACGGAGGTTGAGGTAGAAGTTGAGGTAGATGACTGCTGCTTGATTGGCGTGTTTGCGTGAATGCCAAGTGTGGAAGAGGAGAGAGTGATCGGGCCGCGGACGCTTTCTCGCCGCTTCTTCTGCAACACTAGTGACTTGAGTTGTGCCCGTGTATTCGCTTCCTTCACCAACAAGTGAGATCGGAAGTACTGCTTGAGGCAGAGCATCACCTGCATAGAAAGTGAGTAAACCGGAATGATGGAACACACATGATAGTGGATGGTAAGTACAGCATGTATGAGGGAAATGATCTGCTTCTTGGGCACGCCTTCATTGGCAACATCCGATCCCTCACCGTGTAGAATGCGTACGAGACAGGTGCGCAGGATGTGAACGAGCGCCTTCAATCCCGCCATCGAATCAACATCGAAGAGTTCGAGCAACATTGGATAGGAGACACCAATACTCAGGAAGTGGCACACTGGAATCCTGCCGGTCCGGATAAACAAAGATCAGACCCAAGAGCGACTTGACCCCCAACTCGCAGGGACAAAAGTACCGAGCTGAGTCCTGCGGTGTGTTGAGAATCCACATGGCCCTCTTCATAAGCACTGATGGAAGCGGCTCCGGGAAGAGTAGAATTCGTTCCATGACTGTGGAGAGGCATGAAAGGCCGTAGAAACACAACGCCAGGCCTCCGCACAGATAATTCTCTTGTGGAACCTGTTGGGCATTCATCAGTTATACGCGAATGTGAGCTAAAGGTTGGTAAAAGCAATCGTACCTGAAGCAGAGCATGCAGCCCTCCCTTGTCGACAAAATCATGAGCGAACTTCTTGTGTGCAAACAGCCGATTCAGCAAAGTTAGAGTCTCTGTGTTGATGGTTAGTCTCGAGCATGAATGATGATGCATGTGCAGAAGTGATTACCGAATAGGACCATCGTATCAGTTAGCTCGAGAAGAGCTAGCGTTAGATCCACGCCATTTTCTTTAAACAGTGGCGGCATAATCTCCTGATATTCGCCCAACGCGCTTAGACAGCGAACGATGTATCTCTGGATATTGCGTGTGAGTGCACTGCTGCAGCAAAGACATCCTGCAAGGAAGAGGGGACATCTGTTACCAATTCAATGAAGCTCATCTGCTCTCTTTGTGGTTCTGAATCAGCCGGGGCTTCACCGCTGTCTGTTTCTGTGTCAACAACTTCCTTTCCCTTCTCATCCTCCACAGTGCCCGCATTAGGTGAGGAAGACAGCGAATCCTCCCGTTTAGAAGGATTCGTTTTCTCCTTCAGCTTCGAGTGGGATCGCAATCCCTCGGCTAGACGTCTGAGAAGGATAGTGGGCATTTCAGTGCCAATGGCTAGGTCGCCAGCTTCACCGTCTGTAAAGAGGCCAAACAGACCTAATTCAATAATGGCGTGTGAGTGCATGTCTTCTCTCATCGCCGTATCAAACATTGTGAACAAACCTGTTGCGTATGTTCGCAGAGGCTGTTGCGAATCCTTGACCCAATTGTACAACCGTTGATATACTTTCTCCTGGAGGTGAGATGCTTGTGATGAGTACATGAGCATGCGGACGGCAAATGGGCAATGGGTGAAGAACCTCTTCAGGTGTAAGATCCAGTGACCAGTAGCGTATGGCCGTGCCGCCAGAGGCCAGCAGGCAGCGAGCGGCCGCAGTGCACAGCTCAATGTCATCATCGAAGAGATAACGATAGACAATCTGCAAGGCAGCTCCTCAAGTTAGGTTACTTGCCGTTATCCGTATATGGCGCTGACACAGCAGATGTACGTACGATCTCAGGCAGCCGGCTGTTGTCGAACATGGTCATCAGCGGCCCGATGAAGCTCACCGGGACGGCCTGATAGCGCGTGGACTCTGATTCCTCGCTGGGCTCCGTGTTGACCCGTTGGAACTTGGCATCCTCTTCCTCCATCGTCTCTGCTATTCTGCAATCATTCCACCCTCATCAGTGCACATTCTTCACCTGAAATAAAATTTACGATATATTACCTTAATTTATAATTAAGTTACATACTATTTTATTTTATTAATTTAATGAATTTATGTATTATGTATTATTTAAATATTATAAATAAATAACCAAGAACGGAGTGCAAAGTACGAGTGAAGGGCGGAGCTGATGTCGTCTTTGGCGGTGAGCTCGTCCTCAACGATGCTGGAGATCTTCAGCATCACTTCCCGCAGCACGGGTCCGTCCGTCTCGGGCTCCATCCCTTCCAGCACTACGTCGTCCTCTTCCTCATCTTCCTCGTCGTCCTCTTCACCCCCGTCTTCTCCTTCTTCATCATCACCATCTTCGCCGGCTTCGATGAGTTCAATGTTGTCCTCAGTGCCGACATCTTCGCCACCCTCGTCTCCGTCCTGTGCAGCTTCTGGATCGTCATCTTCAGCATTCTCATCTTCATTTTCATTTTCATTTTCATCTTGATTTTCATTTTCATTTTCTTCCTCCATTTCCATCTCTCCGTCTTCCGCCTGTTCCTCGCCTGCCTCTTCCTGATGATGCTGCTCGTCCTCGTCCTCCTCCCGCCACGCGTGGTCCTCCATGCTGCGATCCGTGCGCGTGTGAAAAATCTGAAATAATTCTTGATTTTGGATTTTACATAATTTTACGAAAATTTGCCTTTGCGAAATATTTTTGAAAATCCGCAGAATGGAAACTGAATATTTTAAATTCCACCCAAAATACTTCGTCGAAAGACTTTTGGCGACAACGAAATTAAAGTTCATTGATCTTTTGCATATCTACAGTGAGAGATGATCAAAGACGAGGAAGGTAAACCTGCGTCCTTTTGAAGAAAGAAAAATAACAGTTTTTTCTGAATAATATCACTTTTCTTTTAATTTTTATTATTTTGAGTTGAATTATTGACGGTGGGGGCAAAAACAACAGAGGAGAGGCGGGAAGAGGGGGAGGGAAGCGCACGGACTGATCTGAAGGTGTTCGGAGGAACCACCGGTGGGGGACGGGACACGCAAGGGAGCGCGTGGAAGCTGAGCGAGGGCTCCCACGACAGCCGCGCGTTCCTCTGCCACGTCGACTTCCCCGTCCCCTTTGACGCCCAACCCCAGGCACGTAGAAGCACCTGATCCCACTTTACTCCATGATCAAAGTTGAGATCAAAGAATGCACTGAGCTCGGAGCTAAAACAGCTGAGTGTGTGAATCATGTGGTGACCGCTTGCAGGTGGCGGTGTTCGTCTCGTCGGTGCACATCAAGACCAAGACTGATCGCCGAGTGTGCGTCTCTGTTGAACGGCAGAACAAACGAGGTAACAGACCGCCCGAGCTGCGCAATGTTTGGATTACGTTCTGATGGCGGCCCGATGTGGTTAAGGATTTGATTTGAGCATCGCGACGTGGAGTGATACCCGAGTACTCTCAGCTGCCGCTTCGTGGGTTGCCTTTGACAGTCGCTTCCTGTCCACGCGAGGTTCCTCCTTTATGCTATATTCTTGGATCTACAATCCATTGATACGATCTCTTTTGTGCCCAATACAGGAAGTGTCATCGAGGTCGGGAGGCAGCTCATCTCCCAGAAGAGCTACGGTGCTGCCTACAAGGTAGGATAGGCGTACAATGCTCCTGTTTGTTGAGGTTCTCTCCTTGGAGAGATGATTGACTTTGTGGCTTGATGGGCGTAAGCTTCACAAAGGAAAAGGCGATCGTACATTTTCGACACGAGTGAACTTCAAGAGCACCAACTTTGCTACTCCTCCCACTGTCGTACTCGGCCTGTCAGCTTACGATATCCTCGTACGTTACTGACCTCACGCCGGCGATCAACTGGACTACAATTCAATATCTGTCCCAATTCCTCCAAGGACGAGGCTGACCACCGGTTGGCGCTATCATACGATAACGTGGATACGAAAGGGTTCACTATCAATGTCAGCACATGGCTAGAGACGCTTGTTTGGTCACTTGAAGTATCGTGGATCGCTTTTGACAACTCCTTCCTCTCGGGTTCTCAAGGTAGATCAATCATTTGGAGCGATTCCAAGTCCTGCTTCTCATTCTCTTAACGCAGGTCACCAGCTTGCCACTGGGCGATGGCCCTTCAAGCGGTCAGCAACAGGCTATGGTCTCCATGAGGGATCAGGTCATCGTTCAATCAAACAACACATCGCCTTTCCTCGCAACTTTAAAGAGGGTATCTTTACTTTCTTAGGCCAACATTTTGTGTAATCCTGGCCTAACGAGGAAAACGTGCAGTCCCTACCATACTTCCTTTCTTCACTCTCATCGACGTTCTCAAGGAAGGTGATCATCGGTAATCATCCCTGCCTCTTTCGTAGGTGCTCCTTCCCGCTTACTGCTCGGTGTGCAGAGTACGTACGACAGTGGATAATCGGACTAAGGCAAGCTTCGATCTACACTTGGCCACCTGGGGAAACTCTCAAGTGTGGTCGGCGTCTTGCTCGTACTTGGCATTCGGCACGCCTGGTATGAAGCACTAGCTTCCTACCAAGTCCCAATATCATCTTTCATCTCATTTCATGTGTGAATTGTAGTCACTTACGCAAGCGGCAAGACGCCAGCACCAGCGCCAGCAGGTGGGACCGCAAAACTCAAGACTGATACATCGTCGTCAAGTTCCACGTCCACGACGATGACGACCACTACATCATCAAGCTCGTCCTCTTCCTCGACTTCGCCTGAGAGCGAAAAGGGAGAGAAGGAAGAGGAGAATGAGGACGAAAAGATGTGTAAGGTGTGCATGGATGCCGACATCAACATCTGCTTCGTGCCTTGCGGTACGGTTCCCTCTCTCTCAAATCTTTCTCGTCGGCACAGCTGCTTACATCTGTGGTGGAATGATCTGGTGTAGGGCACCTGGCAGTGTGTCAGGGATGCGCTGATCTGCTGATGAAGAAGGGCAACAAGCGAGAGTGCCCCATCTGCAAGACCAAGATCACTAAGGCCGTGCGCATCTTCAAAACCTGAAGGGCAGGGAGGGCCCTGCCCTCTGTGCACAGCCAACGAAGTACAGAAACTAAACTCTAATATCTACTACTACCTTATTACATTGGGGTCGGGCGACGCGCTGATGACTCAGTTCCTTGAACTAGCCAAAGGCAAGCCGACGATTGGAACGAGGCTTGGCGTTCTCCTTGTCCCCTTCCCGTGAGGCTGCCTTCGCGCTGCTGGCGGCCTTCTTTGTCGATGACGGAGTCGCGACGGCTACCTTACCCACGGGTTGCAGTGTCGCCGTCGATGGCGCGGCCAGCTTCCGCTTGGTACGCTCGATGACTCGCGAGTAGACGGTGACCGGTGGCGTGAAGGCGTTGAGTGGTGTGTCGAGGATGGATTCACGCGGCCTGCGTTTGGCTGGGGTTTGTGGTGTAGCCTGGTCCTTGCCGCGTGTATCCTCGCTCCTCTTCGCCTCTTTGCGATCTTCGTCTGCATCTTCTTTCCCTTCCTTGAGGTGGCGCACGGCTCTGTGACGTTTCAGTGAGCAAAGCACATCTCTTAGAAGGAAGTAAGGGACATACCTTTTGGCAAGCTCTTTGGCTTCGGCCGACGACTCCACAGCTTGAGTCTTGCTGAAGAGCAGATCATGGTCGCTGATCCCGTAGACTCCGATCTCCTTGAGGAATCGGACGTGCTGATCAGTGTACTTGTCGGTGGTACGCTGATGTGAGTGGAGGTCGTGCAGATCCTGCAAACCGAAGAGGTGGGGGTAAGAATCTGCACTGCCAACCAACGGTGGAGACTCTGGTACGTGCCTTCTGTGTTTGCGAGACGTGGGGATCGCCCAACTGGAACAGGTCTTCGAGCTCCTCACGGGTGAAATATCTGAGGGTGTTTTTCTGGGTCATCGTGTTCTGCACGATGCCACCCTTGAACCTAGACGAGTAACACACATGTGAGATATCAGCTGGAATGCATCCAAATGTGCTCAAGGCCGTACACTTGTCGTCTGTAAATCTTCTCTTCGATGGTACTGCATGTGATGAGCCGATACACAATCACGTTCTTCTTCTGGCCCAGTCGGAACGCTCGGCAAACAGCCTGGCCATCAATTGATGCATCAGGATCTTCGCCACCAACATGACTACAGAATGGCAGCTTACGTACCTGATTATCGTGTGTTGGGTTCCATGAAGGATCAACGATCACGACACGATCAGCACCGGTGAGATTGAGGCCGATGCCACCGACGAGAGTCGTGAGAAGGAAGCAAAAATAGCTCGGATCGGAGTTGAAGAGCTCAACACGACGCTGGCGCTCGTCAGACTTGTTGATCGAACCGTCGATTCGAAGGAACGTGTAGGCCTCCTGCTTGAGCAATAGCTCGATTATGTTGAGCATCTTTCGTGACTGCGAGAATACTAACACTCGGCTCCCTTCCTCGCGTATCTTGGGGAGCAGTCGCATGAGGAACACCAGCTTGGTCGAAGAACCGATCAAGTTCTCTCTGCGCTTGCGAATGAACCACTCGCGCCAGCTAGCGCCACTGGGCGATGCAGGCACATCGTCATCTTGCGAGCTCGCCGAATTCGTGTCCGCGTCATCGAGCTCGCTGCATGAAGCTGCAGTCTTCTCTTCCTGCTCCGCTGCAACCAAGTCAGGGTGTATGGCGTAGGCCATCCTCCGGATCTCCTCCGCTTGCTGGTTCGCATGTTCGGCCTCGCGCTGGATTGCTCTCTTAATCGCGAGGGCCTGGCGGTCACGGCCCTGTGCATCAACGAGGGAATGGTGCTGGCACATTGGAAACCAGATCGCGTCATCGCTCGCCACTCGTTTCCAGTCCTTGCAGACCAACATGAGGTTGGCTGCTTCCTGCGCGTTGGTATGTCCACACACGAAGCTGAATATGCGCAGCTTGATGGTGTCAGTAAGCCGCTTGTTGAACGCCACTTGTTTCTGAGTGAACTTGTTGCTGAGTTTAGTTTGTGCTGCACTGGTCGTCGTCTTTTGATTCGCGCGGCGGCTGCTCTCTTCTTCCTCTTCGGCATCACTCTCCGAGCTGCCCTCGCTGTCCTCTTTACTCTTGGCACGCTTGCTGCTCCTTTGCTGGACAGTGGTCTCGTCCTCGTCACCTTCTGCCGTTGGGAGCGGCCAGCCGCTAGACGAGAAGTTGTGAGGTGAGAGTTAAGTTGTATAAACCGCTAGAGAGAGATTGGCGTACCATGTAGCAAGGAGATCCTTGTCCACGGCTTCGACGTTCTTCTTCGTGAGCAGGCGAGGATGATCGCACAGCTTCTTGAGCACGACAAGTCCTTCGAGCACATGCGTTGTGGTCTCTAGCACATTCTTGACCTGATCCGACGCCAAAAAGCTGCGGTATAGCCTCTCTTGCACCTAAAGCCGAATGACGTGAGCATAAGAGCTAGAACAGAGTGAACGATGGAATGCCAACTTACTTCACCCATACGCAGCCACACGATGAAGTCATTCATCCTCGTGGTGAGTGCCTGCTTCTGCTTTTCCTCCAGAGAATCGGGCTCATCTTTCGGGGTCTGGGCACCGCTCTGCTCCCCTGATGTGTTGAACACATCGGCCTTGGTGCGCCGTAGGAAATGGGGAGCCAGTAGATGACGGAGCTGCTTGGAGAGCTCATGGGCCTGTATTGCAAACCGAATGATTACGGCGTCACCAACGTTAAGGGTCGCGGTGTAGAGCAGCGTACCAATTGCTTCTCCTCCGCCGATGCGCCCTTGTAGGTGGCATAGCGAATCGGCTGTTCAAATTGTCTGTTGAACTGATGAATCGTGCCGAGCAGTTGACCATTGCAAGTGTAATCGAACAGAGACCAAAGCTCCTGATAGAGGATCACTATGATTAGATTATCCCATCCCAGAGTGTAACCAAGGGAGGGTACCTTGAGGTTATTCTGGATAGGTGTTCCAGTAAGAAGGATACGCGTCTTGGAGGGGATCTTGCGCATAGCCTGAGAGAGGGCGATCCTGCACGTTCCAATTTCAGATCAAGCACTCTTAAGAGTGTCAACAAAGAGGGCAACATTACGTGTGATTCTTGATCTTATGGCCCTCGTCAAGCATCACTATGTCCCAATTCACTGGAACAAGCAACTGCAGCTTCGTCGGTATGGTGCCGTAGGTGGTGAAGCAAATACCTCCCTCGTGATAGAACACCTACGATCCAACCATCAAACATATGAGCAAACGTTCTCTATATCCACAGAGTTGGGCATACCTTGTCCTTTGCTTCATTCTTTTTCTTGTTCATGGCGCCGTGCATAAAGAAGATATCCATACCGTGAGCTTTAAGCATCTGGCCCTTGTCACTCCACTTCATGAGCTCGTTTTCCCAGTTTTGCATTACCGAAAGCGGCAGCACGATCAGAACGCGCTTGGCACGACCCGAGGTGAGGGCGCCCAGCACAAAGACGAGGGCCTGTATCGTCTTCCCCAGACCCATTTCATCCTGTACGCACATGCCACATTTAAGTCTCACTGCTCTCCTGAGTGACATGCAGGCAATGAGGCAGTGCCGTACGCCGAGGATGCCACCGGTTTTCTTGGTGAAGAGGGACCACATGAACTCGACTCCTCTCTGTACAACAGAACTTGTCAGAGAGATCAGGTATCCAACGTAGACCACAGGATGGACAATCCTTTACCCGTTGGTACAGATAGAGACTATCCCAGATCTTGGCAGGTATGGATAGGCCTTCCCAGAGCTGCACACGCTCCTCCTCGCACTCTTCGTCGATGCTTCGATCAGTTGGCTTCTCCGTTGATGAGCACTTCGACTTGGCTTTGCCTTTCGATTCCCTTTCTTCTGCCTTAGACCCGGCAAGTCCCGGCTTACGGGACTTCACGCGAGATCTGCCGGCGTCCTCTTCCTCGTCCTCCCGTGCCGTGCTGGTCTCGATAGCACGTTCGCGTATGCGTCGCTTGAGTTCCTCACGAGTGGGCTCATCTTCTTCGCTGCCTTCTTCCGCGCTCTCATCGCTTTCATGCGCAGGCTGTTTGGTCTTCCCGCACGCCGTGGCAGACGTGAGCTTGTTGTTCTCGTGCTTCCTGACATCAGCTGCTTCATTTTCCTGTTCACTCTCTGCTTCTTCCTCGTATTCTGATCCATTGTCCATCGCGGGCTCCTCTTCATCACTGACATCCTCCTCACTACCCTCGCTCTCCTCTGCTTCCTGCAAGCCTTGCCTGGCCAACTTGCGTAGCGTTGCCATCATCCCTGCCTTCTTTGGCGCTTTCATGTCTTTGGATCTGTCGCTCTCTCCATCTTCATCATCGCGAACCTGCTTCTTCTTCTTCTTATTCCTTCGATCGGTCTTCTCTTCCTCTTGTTCCTCTTCGCTATCGGACCATGATACCATCGGCGCCTTCTTCGCCTCCCGCTGGGCCTTTACCTCTGCCAACTTCTTTAGTCGTCGCCGAACGACAGGCTTGTCTTCCTCTTCCTCCTCTGATTCATCTTCTTGTTGATGTTGCTCGGGCTCCTCCCCAACATGAGAGTCCTCCTTAGCCGGCGCTTCATCGTCGCTCTGTTCCGCATCATCTGGCTCGCTCTGCTGATCGATAGACTCCTCCACCTCATCCTCTGTCTCTTCATCATCGGAGACAGCTTCCTTCTTCGCCTTGAGGGCAGGTGCCTCTTCTTCCTCAGAAGAATGATCCTCATGACCATCACTTTCACTCAATATGTTCGCTCCTTGATCATCATCGTCAAGTGCTGCCGAGGGCTCTGCTGCAACCTCTGATTCCGCCACTGCTGCGGCAGCCTCCGCCAAGACTGAAGCGAACTCGCCATCCGATTGTTCATCGCTCTCCTCCTGCTCTTCGTCTGTCTGCTCCTCATGAGCATCATGATGAGAATGTTCTTCATCAGCCTGAGCCTCGACCTCATCCTCGCTAGGAGCAGCAGCGTCTTCTTCCTGGGCTTGCTCATCAAAGGTTTCAAGCGCGAGACGAGCTGTCTCCTCCTCCAGCATACGTATCTCCTCCGCTAACCGCCGGATGTCCTCATCCTCAAGTTCCTCTTCCTCAGCCTCTTCACTGCAGTGCAGACCACAAACATGTCAGCAATCCGTGCATTGATGAAGAGCAAGTGGGCATGGTCGTACGCGAGGGAGGCGTCCTGGTCCTCCTCCCGGCTCTTCTCGCAGGAAAGGTCACCAAGAGACCAGTTCGCTGCATCTTCTTCTTCTTCTTCGGACTCACTGTGCTGCCGTGAAGGCTGATCACTGCCCTCGTCCGTCGAGGAGTCGACGCTACGAGCCAGGCCAAGCGACGCACGACCGCTGAGCCGAGAGGCGCGCCTCTTCTTGAGGCGCTTCAGCTCGCGCTTGCGTTGAGGCAGGCAGTCCTCTATCTCTTCCTCCAGGATGGACATACGCGAGAGCGCACGCAGTAGTTGCTCCTCTCCGATGATCGAGGAGGACGCCATTGTCGCTTTGTCTTCCTCAGCACTCCTGTATGTTGTTACAAAAGATGCAAAGATTATGTCAAGGTGTATGTGTGTAGTGGATGAAATGTTGGTTGATGGGTGTCAGAATTTAACATCAATAGTGGAGAGATGTGAAAGATCCTACGCACCTGAGATGACACTTGATTCTTGAAGGATGGACGATTTTATTCCCCAGGGAAGATCCAATCTACCCAAAGAGGTACGTCCGGTAGGGGTGGTACTTGAGGGAAGGAGTGGTGAGAATGAATGAATAAAAGCGAGCTGAACTCGTTCATTTTGTTCGCCGTTTGTTGCTTTCCCGCCTTTTTTTTCGGACTTTTGAAATCAAATTGAAATTGTTTTTGCATTCACATTCCTTGTACATAGCTTCTGCTGATGAAGAAGACCAAACATAAAGTCCTGTTAGGCCAATTCGGGTGCCATTGCGCGCTTAGCTTGAGAGTTACTGACGGGCTTGAGGGATCATGCGTATGCCATTCTTGGCGGAAAGCGTGATGGCCGAATGGTAGTGCACCACCTATAGGTGTAAAGAAGAGCTTTGGGTTAATGTGTGTGGAACAGGTACAACACAGCAATCCAGATGAGGTACTTGATTAGGTGCCAGCGCCAAGTCGAGCTTTTGTAAAAGAAGGATGGCCATCATCTTCACCTCGAGGTAAGCCTGTAATTGTGAAGTGTAAGAAAGGAATTGAGAGGTCTTATGTGTGCAGCAGAAAGAGTACCATCTTCATGCCCAAGCAAGTGCGAGGACCATAATTGAACGGAATGTAGGGCAGGGAATTGGTCTTCGGAACTGGAGGCGATCCGTTATCATCGCCCTTCGCGTCATCTAGCCACCGCTCCGGCCAGAAGTCGTTTGGCCTGTGCCAGTACTGAGGCAGCCGGTTGAGCACCCAGATGGGATAGTTGATAGACATCTGCAGTCATTTGTTAAGCATTAGATGCCGGCACGGAATTCACCACATAAATTGTGCTGGACGGGTACCCCGGCCAGCACTGATGTGCCATTCGGCAGCACGTCATCTTTCACCGCAGCCTTGGAATCTATTGGTACAGGAGGATAGAGACTGAATACATAACCGGTGAGTGATGCCTCATCCATTGCAAGCAGTAGGTTCGGCATACCGCAAAGTTTCGTTTATGACAGCGTGAAGGAAGGGCAAAGTATCGACATTTTCGAATGATGGCTGTTGGCCACCTAACTTGCTGTCAATCTCCTCCACCAACTGAATACATTCACTGTGAAGTAAGAACTTTGCGAGTGTAGAAGGTGAGTCAACAAACAAACCTTGGCCTTGACTTGGGGATTCAATGAGAGCAAGTAAAAGCACCACTACCAATAGCCACACTCAGATCAGCACAAAGAATGTAACCTTTGTGGAGAAAGAGGGCCGTACAGTCAAGGTCTGTGACGTTGTGTCTCGTCCAGCAATCCTGTTCGTGTGAAGATTCATTCAACAACTTCGCCAAAGATGTATATTGTTGATGATTACGTACATAAAGTTGAGAATGATGTCACGAAGATACTTGTCGCTGAACGGTTGTCCATCGTCATCAGTCATGGTGATGTAGCGTGAGAGAAGGTCTGTTTGATGCTGTTATACCAGAGCTGCTGTTCCTTATAAAGGTGCTCATACCAGTCTTCTTTTGTACATCGGGATCCTGACGCCTCTCCTTGATGATCGAATAAGCGAACTCGTCCAACACTTGTATGCTCTTGCGAAGCTCCCTCTCCGTTGGAATCCACGATATCCACTGGCGTGGGAAAAGACAATAAGATCGTGTTTCTTGCAACCACTACTGACTGTACCTTCCACCAAATCTTCTGAAAGCGGGCATCTGTCATCTGCTGGGCCTTGTTGAAAGCAACCGAGAAAGCGACTGGTTTGTCCAGGGATCCGATCTTCTTGCCAAATGCAATTTCTGAATAATTGGGTATAATGTCAGTCACAGCACATGTACACACAGGAAGCAATGAATTCACAACCTCCGATAGAGTCCAAAGTGAAGCGAGCAAAGAGCTCTTGCATGTCCACCTCTTTGCCCTGATTGGCCGTTAGGATATCCACCACCTGTATTCAGGCTTTGAAGTTACTCCAATCATTTGGGATGATCAGCAAAGGTTCTGACGCACGTGATGACTGTGGAGACTGAAGATTTCGGCCATGTGCCTCAACTCTCTCACCTTGAAGAGATGGCTAGCCGTCTGGCGCTGAAGTTTCCAGTTCCTGCCATTGGTGTTGAAGATGCTGCCCATCACGATTTATCAGAGACGTTCACGACGAAGCACATGCAATCGTACCCATCACCCAGGAAGTCATGTAGAATGTTGATCATACCAGGTCCTGCACACGCCACCATCAAGTGGTGCACACAGTGAGAACACCGCAGCATGCTCCGACAAGTTCACAAGGCCATGTGTATGCTATACCCTTGACGTAGTTCTCAAAGTTGACGCGGAGGATGTAATCGAGGCTCTCCTTGTCGGTCACCACCACGATCCAGGGCTTCGTCGGCGCCGTCACCATCCACACATTGCCGTACTGCACTTCCACCAACAATGTTCTTGACTGTGAGCAGGATACTACAAGTCTTGACATAGAAATATATATATATATATATATCATGGCGCGCCAAACCCTTCGCACCTTGAGGGTGTTCTCAGTGAACCAGTCGTACACACGGTCCTTGTGGCGCAACATGTCGATGAAGTTGTACAGGAAGGGCACTCCTACCGGCCCTGGCAGATGCCGCATTTTCTGTTCTCGTTCGCCCCACACCACACCCTTGGGTAAGCCCCAACGCCAGTTCGCGCAGCGTCGGAAGAAGGGAACGAGTAGTAGTACCCTCTTGTCCAGCAACCACTGACCGACGCCATAGAACAGCAGTGCCACAACCAACCACACCACCCCAACCAACGGAGACATGGTCGTACAGAGAGATAGCGAGGGAGAGACGTCGGGAGGAGAGAGTGCTGGTGGGCAAGCATCAACACCACGTAGCAGTCGGCCAGTTTTGCCCAATCGAGCATTGACCTTTTTTGCACCACTAGGGAAGTTAGCTCAGGCGCGAAAGGAATGTTCCTGAGACCCGAGAAATTTCGAGCTGCAACCAGTTGCCAGATTTTCTCTTATTTGTCGGAAATCGCGTGGCACCACACGAGAAGATTCGTCTCCACGTTCTCGCTGCGAAAATACCTCACATAACGTCGAAATATTGCTTCTCTTCAGTGCATCGGCCACCAGTAAAAGCTGTTGATTTGTGTGTGGTAAGTTAGTCTCCGGTCGGATCTCTCATCTCTTCTGCATCTCTCTCTTCATCTGCATCTTCTCCTTCTCCCCTTCCCCTTTCTCACTCTGTTATTTCTACTCTTCACTCCCACTTCGCTCGCATCTTCCGAATTCTGCGTCTGACACTGGCCCCCGACCTCACATATGTTGACGCTGTTTCTCGACGAACTGGTGAACGTGCAGCTGCCCTCCCTTATCGTGGGTGCCGTCTCCGTCGTCCTCTCGTCCTACCTCTGCTACCAGCACTTCACCACCCTCCTCGCCTCAGCCGCGGCCACCTTTGGTCTCACCACCCCCGCAGTTCTTCCGCCGCCTGCCCCAACCCCAGAAAGGACCACACATTCTTCAAATTCCTTCAAATTCCCCGTTTTATTACATTCCCCCGACGGCGAACAGCCACAACACCACCTGGTGGACCATTTGTTTGTGGTGCTCGGTTCGGCCCATAAATTGCTGTCCTCCCCTTCCTCGTGGTTCCCCACCAGTGCTACGAGTTCGTTTTCGTTCTTCTCTTCTTCGTCTTCTTTTTCCGTCTCCGCTCTTTCGCCGCCGTCCCTCCTTGCTTCCGTTTCGGGGCTCCTCGACCAAGTCGGCCTGTCCACCATGCTCTCCTCCTCCTCTTCTTCTTCTTCTTCCTCCATCACCACCGTCACCTCTTCTTCTTCTTCTTCTTCGACCTATATCATGGAGGAGACCACTTCTACCACCACCACGACGTTGAGTAGCAACAGTGGCAGTGGTTGTAGTAGCCCGAACGGCAGTAGTAGCAGCGTGCGGGTGAGCAAGGCCAAGCTGCTGCGGCTGGGTTCGTCCATGTCGCTGGCGGTGCCGCTGGCGCTGACGCGGCGGGTGTGGAAGGGCGCGGCGTACGCGTCGTGGTCGGTCGGGTTCGAGGTGCAGGTGGAAATGGGACAGGCCCTCCTCCGCAACCACCACCGCCTCACCCTCGCCGACCTCCGCCAGCTCTCCGCCGACTTTGCGGCCGACCCGCCGGCCCACCTCTCCCACCTCCGCACCCTCTACTGCGGTGGTATCAAGACCGACCTCATTCAGTACCGTTCCCCGCACGCCCTTCCGCGCCGACCGACTTCGTCGCCGACGGGTTCGACTGCCAATACTCGCGAAATTAGTTCCAAGTCGGCGTCGCGCGGAGATGAACTCGAGGGAGACCAGCGCGACGCGCTCGAGATGAAGGAGGTGGTGACGCGCAAGAGCGGCAACAGCAAGCGCCGACGCAGCAGTCCCGAGCACGACGTCATCGGCGCGTCGCCGCTGGCCAAGTCCTCCCCGGCGCGACATCACCATCAGCCGACCAAGTCCGCGTCATCGTCCTCGTCGCCGCTGTACTCGTCGCTCAGCGCGGCGCTATCTTCCTCCAGCGTCTCCACGACGGCGGCAAGCGGTTCGAACTCGCGCCTGAGCGAGAGCGCCGACACCGTGAGCACGCGCGTGAAGACGCACATGTCGCGCAGCAAGAGTGAGAGCGACAACCTCGGAAACGAGCACCGCTTTACGACCCATCAAGCGTTGGAGCAAGACGAGAACGAGGAGGACGAGGACGTTGCGGCGACGGTGCTTTATCTGCACGGTGGTGGCTTCTGCGTGGGATCGTCGACGACGTACCGCAAGTGCCTGTGGCACTTCAGCCGGGAGATGAAAGGGCTTCGTTTCCTCGCTGTCGACTACTCCCTCAGCCCCGACGTTCGCTTCCCCACGGCTCTCCGCGAGTGTCTCCATGCCTACCTCTGGTACTGTGCTCCTGTTATGTTACTTGTGAATGCATCGCCATCGTTACTCACTGCTTCTCCCACATTTGTAGGTTGACTGATGAGAACGGAGGTAACGTGCCGCCGGAGAAGGTCATCCTCGCGGGTGACTCGGCCGGAGGATGCCTGGTGTTGGCGTTGCTCTTCCTGCTTCGGGAAATGCGTGACGAGGCTGCGAAGAGGGAGAACGCCACCAACGGACACCTTCGATCCGACGTCGATGCTGATGACGATGAGCAGACGACAAGGAATCCTGAGGAACAAGCCAAGCCAGATCAGGAGAAGCCCACCACCGAACGGGAATCCTCATTCGATGACGGAGAGAATGAGGGCGAGGCGGACGAGAAGCCAGAAGGCATCAAGAAGGCCAACCTGCCCTTCCCGCTCCCCTCGCGCAAGACGCCACCGGGATTCCCCCTGTGCGCCTTCCTCGTGTCGCCCTGGGTCGATCTGAGCGAGAACAGCAGCGTGATGAAACCCGAGTCGTACAAGGGCCAGACGGCCTCAGCCTACAACTCCCAGATGGCCCTCGCCCGCCGCTTCATCGAGGCCTACCTTGGCACCGAGACCTCTGCTGCCGACAACAACTCTGCTTCCAGCGTGAAGAAGACCAAGAAGAACAAGAAGGCCGATGAGCCTGATGAGATCGAGATGAAGGAAAGAGCGAAGATGACGACGGGGAATACCGGACCCGACGTGCGCTCACCCTTCATCTCGCCGCTCAACGGCGACATGCACGGCCTGCCGCCCATGCTGCTGACCGCCGGCGGCGAGGAGCCGCTCGTAGCCGACATCGAAGCCCTCTACGCCAAGTGCCTCGCGGCTGGTGTCGAGGTGGAGCTGGACATCGGAGAGCACATGAACCATGCCTACCAGGTATTCCACGAGCCCTCCTCCCACCGCGAGATCGAACGATCCCTCCAGGCCATCGGCCGCTTCGTCTGGCGGCACATCGCCCGGCGCCAGCTCAGCTCTGACTGAACGGAATGTCCCCACCCGCTTATGTCCACACTTCAAGTTTGTTTCAATACCATCATCTTCCTCTACAAATCAACTACAGCTACTTGGTCCTTGCCTCCCACCAGTCCTGCACTGTTAAGCCTTTCCAAACATGCGTCGTGTTCAACCCAGAGTTGATCATTGATTTCTATGAACATCATGTGTGGAAAAAAAATCTTTGTGTAGAGGCAATCTTGCCGCAGATGAACGAAATCTGAAATAAATAAAAATAAATAAGCCGGAAAGATGACCGAAGGACCGCGGGATCGAATCTTCATTCAGAGGTCGGCGCCGGCACCCTTGGCCAGGGCCTCCTCGTGGGCTTGGTTCATGATGGCGACGGTGCGCTTGGCGATCATCTGCTCTGCGTCGATGGCGCGTAGGACGCAGTTGCTGAAGCACTGCTTCTGATTGCGGTCGAGTTCCGTCCCCATCCGCGTCACGCCGCGCATGCACACGGACCAGCAAAACGATGTCATGTCCATCAGTTGCTGCTGCGACTCCACCGCCACCTGTAAGGCCTGTAGATTGCGAACAACCGTGGCTTGGTCCATGACGTGAAAGAGGAAGAAGATCTGCAAAGTGGTAAAGAATGAATGTGAGAGGAAGGCCACAACCTCTGCTTTCTCGGAATTCCTGCCAAAAAGTCCGTAAAGAAAATATAAGGGAAATGTGTTTTGTTTGCGGTTTCGTCAACTTCAAGATAGTTACAAAAACAAGTAAAAAGTATAACTTTTACCGCGCTTGGCGGAGGGTGGACTCCACCAAGCCTGAAGCATAAGGCTCTGTTTGTCTGTACAGACTAAGAAGCAGCTTGCAAGGCCCCTCGTTACACGAGGTCGCACACGTGGCCGTAAGAGGTCTGGAACTTGTGGTAGAGCTCGGGGCTGTTCCTCTGAAGAGCAGCGGGCTCCTCGGCAAAGCACACAAAGATGGTCGTCACGGCGCTCTCCACCACTTGCAGCACTTGCATCACCATCACAAAGCCAATCTGAAAATCCAAGAAAGGTCAGTGGTGCCATCTGAGGGTGAAAGTGTAGGGAAGCGCACCAGGCCGCAAAGGACGCCAACGGGAATGTAGTAATCACTTTCCAACGCGTAGATGATGACACCGCCCAGCACGCCAGTGATAACGGCAGAGGCGAGGCAGGCCATGCTGAGCACGCTGCCAATGATGTTATCGTTGATGATGGCCTGGATTCCGTGGCTTTGTACCAGATGCCACGTGTCCTTGGCCGCGCGGCAGTAGCTTTTGCCGTAGATGGCCACCTTGGATGAAAAGTGAGATGAGGGATCGGCAGGGTTTTTGTGACCGAGAAGAAATCGTTACCTGAGCGAACGCATACTGATTGAAGTATTCCAAAAGCTGATCGATACAGGCAATGATGCACTCGGCAACGAATGCTAGAATTACAATTGCTATGTTGTCAGCTCGGGCACCATCTTGCCTGTTGTATGGCGCAACGTTGATCAAAAGGGTTATCAGTCGAGCCAAGTGAGCCAATGTGGATGAGCCCGGGAAGGGGGTACCTGACTGAACTGAGAATCGCGCGGAGAGTGCGTAGAGCTGCCTCAATGAGCGAGCCAAAGCAAATTGATCCAAACGAAGTTGTAGTGGCACGCTTGAGCGAACCCAGCGTTGGGTTGGGCGGTACGCCAACAGTTCCGTGCAAGAAGTACCAGGTAGCGAACACACCAGAGGCCGTCACATGTACCGTGTTCTTGATAACTGCACATCAAGTAGGATCGATCAGCAAGCGCAGAAACAATGTTGCTTTTCAAGTATTACCTTGGGAGACCCAGTAGAACGAGAAGAGCAGGTAGATACTGAGGATGTACGCTAACACCGTGGTGTACTGTTGCACCAGGAAGATGGCCACGCTCCAGAAAATAAACCAGCCGAACTGAAGCACCAGAGACGCGAAAGCTGGCGACACACAAATTAGGTTAAGGGGAGAAATGGCGAAGTTCCGTTGTATTAGTGATGCCTTACCAACTGTAGTCGTGCCAGGGTAATTCTTCACGAGCACCGAGACTGTCTTGAGCATCTCCACGGCAAACGGAATGCGGCTTCTCCAGAACCAGAACATGAGAGCCGAGAGAAGGGCAAAGACAGCGAAGATAACACCAGCAATCCAGTTCCCTGCATACCAATACGCAGCACCAACATTAATTTCAAGTTCGGCAGTGCATGATACTGAAACACGAACCAGCAACGAAGGAGGCGATGGCGATGCCCAGAGTGAAGAGTACGGAGAAGCCGATGGAAACATAGATGAGCTGCTTGGCGTAATAACGGAACAGTACAAGCCACAACGCGGCTGTCACAATTGCTACAGCGGCAGTTGTACCTGCCGTAAGTGCAATGTGGAATGCGGTAGTGGTGTCGATATCCTGAGTACACACAAAACCATCAAGTTGAGATACTTACGTCATCCCAACATTATGCGTTCCTTCACAACGAAGACGCCTACCTTCGTGTCAATGACCTTGCCGTCCGTGTTTTCGGCTCCCTTATCCGTGGTAAAGGTGAAGACGCCGAAGCAGAAGATGACTCCAACCGCCAGCAGGTGGAGAAGGAACGCAAAGTAGAACGTCAAGTCACGGAAGCCGCTCGTTGGCTGGAACCTCTCACTGGGCTGCTGGAAGGCCCAGATTAGAATATGCTTTTCTAAATAGTATTTTTTATTTTCTCTTCCTTATTTTTTGAAAAAGAAGAAGGATCCCTCTTTTCCAATTTTTAAAATAAAGAGATGTGAATTTACCTGCAGGGGTGTCTCCTCGTAGTAGCCTCCATCTCCTCCCGAACTGGCCATGTAGTCCTTGGGTGGAGGCGAGGAGGGCTGCCATTGCTCGGTGGGCATGTACTGGCCCTCGGGGGGCGGGTAGTAGGTGGTGGGTTGCGGCTGGGCTGTGTAGGGCTGGCCTTGAGGCGGCGGGTACGAGAACTGCGGGGGCTGCGCCTGGGGCGGCTGGTAGGCATAGGGATTCTGGCCCCCAGCGGGAGGCGGCTGTTGCTGGTAGCCATAGCTGGTGTAGCCGCCCTGGTCGGTCCCGTAGGTGGCCATCTTTCTAATTTGTGGTGTGTTCCCTCCTATGAAAAAGACTACTCGCGTAGACGTAGCCGATGTGAAGATGAGAGAAGCTGGCCGAGGGACCGCGGCCGAAGGAGAAGCAGGGATCAGGAAAGTCGAGAGAATGTGCCGCCGATCGGCTTCGCTGCATTCCGATGCTAGGTTGGACGAGATTTCACACAAATTTTAGTTGGACTTTGAAATTTCTGAAACGCATTTAAAAAGATCGAAGTTTATTTGTATTACTGCACAAAACTATCACCTTTGTAACTTTCCGTTTGGCACGGAGGCTTGAGGAATTAACAAATAAATATAATAAAGTGCCCCGTTGTAGTCGCTACTTCTTGTCCGGTAGCACATGAAGAGCAAAGAGATGACCGTCACGCATCACGAGGGGGATGCCCGACTCGCCGCCGATGAGCATGTCACATACACCAACACCTTGAGGTAGGAGTCAGGTTAGGTGGCCGGTGAAAGTTGAATTTAGTTAGTTAACTCCCTCCCGCGCAGGCAAGTGGTGTTGGGTGGCGGCGTGCGAGAGGGAGTGGTGGCGGGTCTGGTGCTGGCGGCACATGCGTGGTTTTTGTGGTATCTGCAGAGTGAGTACGAGGCCTTGCCCGACAAGAATACCGCTGCCGACGTGCGGGACTATGTAGACCTCTGGGTGCCCGTCTTCCTCATCTCCATGTTGGCCGAGGCCTGTACAGTCCTTCCCCCAACTTTGCGTGAATGTTACCGACCTTCTTGACTTGTGATGATCCATGAATGCAGTGTGGGCCAAGTACAAGGGCGTCAACTTGTACCGAGCGAATGACACAGTCTGCTCGCTCTCTCTTGGGATGCTGTCGCTGCTCACCAAGAAGTTGGCCGCGAAGGCTGTGCGTTCTCTCCCTCGGGATGCAATGGTTCGGATCACGCGGCAGTGACTGATTGATCCTGCGTGCAGTTGGTGTTCTTCCCATACGTCTACATATGGAAGAACTATGCTCTCACTCAGGCGTTTGCCACGAATGGAGCTCTGGCTTGGTGGCTGATGTTTCTGGGGAAGGAGTTCTCGTACTACTGTATATAATCCTTATGAAAGAGATGAAGTCTTCTTTCGTTATGCTCACAGTTCAGCACGTAGGGTTACACCGACAAGGTCACACCATTGCTGCCTTTTGGGCCATGCACAGTGTGCATCACTCATCAGAAGAGTATTCCTTGGCCACCGGTGCGTACTTTCTCCCAGCGGATGGTCTCTTTCTTCATCTGACAGGTTCTCAATAGCTCTGCGTCAGTCAGCGCTGCATTTCTCGGTGAGTTGGCTCTATGATCTGCCTTTGGCTCTGATATTTCCTCCTGCTCTGTTCATTATCCACTCGCAATTCAACCTTCTCTATCAATTCTGGATTCATACTCCAGGTGATTACCCTAACTGATTCGCTGTGCTCTTTCTGCTTCGCTTCCCCTATCTAATCCTTTAAAACTCAAGTGATCGACAAGTTGGGACCCCTTGAGTACATCCTCAATACGCCATCTCAGCACCGCGTGCATCACGGTAAGAATGTGTACTGCATCGACAAAAACTTCGGTGGCACTCTCTGCGTATTCGATCGCTTGTTCGGCACCTTCCAAGAGGAACTTGATGAGGTTGATACACACCGCTTACCATGCATGCCCTTTTATGAGATACTGAGTTTTCTCCTTTAGATCCCGCTCGTTTATGGCGTTGTGCACCCAATCAATACGTTCAATCCTGTGGAAGCAAATCTGATCGATTGGCGCAACATTAGCAAAAAAGCCACCGAACTCAAAGGTACAGTCACCACACCAATCTAGCCTTTCGTTGCGATCATCCGCTGATGTGTTGCATCGCAGGGCTGAAGAACAAGCTGGGCGCATTGTTCAACGGACCGGGATGGATTCCAGGATCATCGCCTGCAAAAGAATATCCTATCCCACCCACGTCCACCGATTCCACAACCAAGTACAATCCTCAACTTACATATGGGTACGGTGAGCGTTTCGTTGTTCATCTCCGATACACTCTCACGAGTTGAGCAAACAGGCTCTCCTGGTACATCGCCATTCAGTTCATCTGGTCGCTTATCATGCTCACTGTAGCGATTGACCGGTACGGTATTGAGAGAAGGAGCAATCCCTCCTTAGCATCAGTGTTGACCTTTGTGCTAGGCTATCATCAACTCTCATCCACACCACGATATTCTCCCTCTTCATCACGTGGACTTTGCTCAACATTGGCGGTATTAGTGACAGGTTCGTTGAAGTAGCCCTCTTGAGGCTATCTGTGCGATTCTTCCATCCCGTAACACCTCTCACAGGAAGAAGTGGGTCTTTGCCTCTGAAATTGTGAGGTTGATTGCGTTTGTGCCTTTGGGCCTCTTTGCGCTCAACTTGTGGGGTAAGTGTGACCAGACGTCCCTCGGATTCTCGCTTGCCTCCTAACCACATTGACGCGCAGACCACAGCCTTGATTTGATGCCCTGGATTGCGGGACTGTCGGCTTGGTCAGTGGTGTGCATCCTGTGGCTTGGTCCCTACAGACAAGAAATGGCGCGACCGCTGATGAAGAGCGAGCTGGGAGATACCGTGCGGCAGCTTGCCCGCATCCATCAAACCGAACAACACCGACGGGCCGGCTATGTCCAACAGAATCATTCACATCAGCACTAGGCACCTTAACTTTGGGTCGAACAAGGCTCCCGTCCGTGCTGGCTAGGTGGCCATCATTGTCATTGGTTGTGGTGCAGGAATGTACATCGGTGACACCGAACTGAATACGAAATTTGGTCGGTCAGCGGCCGAGCCTTCTAACTCAGTTTATCGGACTCGTCCAGGACTCATATGATGATGGCTCGATCGAGACTCTTTTATCGCCACCTTCCCTCCCTACCCACTCTCACATCATCCTCTTCTCGACGATAGAGACGACAACTGGTCTCAACGATACACTCACACGGTCCACCTTTGCTTCCAGAGTACGACAGATGAATCGGGATCGCGACGCAGGGACGAGCAGGTACGACCGCGCCTGGGCCGGGTATGACGACGAAGGCTCGTACTACCGGCACATGAAGAACAAGGAGCAGCCTCTGCACATCGTGTGTGTGGACGAGCTGAGGGAGTCGAGCGCGATGAAGTTCGCTCTCCGCAGTGTGCCGCAGAACCACCGCCTGCTCCTGGTGCGCGGCAACGACACCTCCGCGATGGAGGGAATCCGGGAGACCTTCAGCGGCCGCGAGGAGCGGCCGTCCGAGGAGGAGCTGCGTAGCCGCTTCCTGCGCACCTGCAAGAAGCATGACGTACCTGCCCCTACCTCCACCTTGTTCTCATTCCTTGTGTTGGAGTGTATATCTAACTCTCTGGCTCAAGATGGAGTGTAAGTACAAGACCCTCGATTACAGAAGCAACAGAGAGTTCGGCGACAAGGTGTGCTCCCTGGCCAGGAGGACTGGCGCCATGGTACCTCTTCCTCCTCGTCCTTGACCCGTTGTATGCATGGTCCGCTGATGGAGAATGCACAATTCACGTTTTGCTGCAGAGCGTGATCGTGGGCAAGAAGGAGGACGTGTCCGACATGCGCCGCAGCCTCACGGGCTCCATCTCACAGAGCGTCCTCTCCTCGTGCGGCGTGCCCGTCACTGTCGTGCAGTCCCCCTCCCATGCCTCCTCCCGTGCCGAGAGGTAACCACACACTCGCTGAGTCTGGGGAACAACAGCAGTTGTTGCGGAACTCCAATCAACCTTGTCCTCCGCTGCTGCCACTCAACTCCAATAGAACTCAACTTTCTTCACTGACTTCTCCTTCTCCTTCTTGTTCTACTCCAACTAGTGGGAAATCAGCACTTCATGTTCAGCATGGTCTGGGAGTGGTGGTGGGTATTGGGTCTGTTGGGTGCGGTCGCGGTGGTGTGGCGGTGGTGGGCCAGCCACAGCCGAGGCACGAGCGGGCCGCACGTCGCCAGCTACTTTGCGGGCAAGGTGGTCTGGATCACCGGCGCCAGTTCTGGCTTGGGCGAAGGTCCTACTCGAATTATTATTTATTATTTATTTTAAACATTTTACTCAAATAATTATTTGTCCTTTACCATTTGGCAGAGAGGCAATTGTGAACTTTAATATTTTTCGAAATAGAAATTTTAATTATTTATTATTAAAAATCATATTACTAATAAAATAATATAAAATATGCAGCACTGGCGCTGGAGGTGCACAAGGCGGGAGCGCAGGTGATACTGAGTGCCCGACGGGAGGATCAGCTCGAACGCGTGCGTGGGGCCTGCTTGGCACAGGTACACATAAGGGAGAGGCGTGCTCAAGAACAGACTTGAATGGTGATGCTGATACGTTGAACTGATTCCCTGATGATCGCGAATGTAGGTGCCAGGCAGGGAACCGCCACACATACTCCCACTCGACGTCGCAGATCTGGGAAGGTAGGTTGAGCATGAGAGTGATGATGATGATGAATGTGGGATTGCGAAAGCTCATTTGTTTGATGACATAGTCTTGAAGACAAAGCGCGTGAAGCGGTGGGTATACATGGTACGATCGACATTCTCATCAACAATGCGGGCGTCAGCGTGCGTGCTCCAGCAATGGAAACCAAGGTAACGCAATCCTGCTTGAAACCTGTACGCGAGCAGTGTTCACCATAAATGAATTGCCACAACAGCTAGAAGTTGATCAGCGCGTGATGAACATCAACTACTTTGGTACTGTTGCGCTGACCAAAGCTGTTCTACCCGTCATGGCAAAGCATAAGAGGTATACAGCCTTCTTGCCATTGTCTTGTCCCATTGTACGCTCAATTTCCTACTGGATAACAGAGGCCACATTGTGGTGATATCGAGTGTTCAGGGCAAGTTAGGAATACCCTTCCGGTCTGCCTATGCTGCCTCGAAGGTTCCCCTCTACTCACCATGACCTCTTCATTTGGCATCGGCCTAACTCCCCTTTAGCATGCTCTTCACGGATTCTTTGATTCTGCACGATTCGAACTGGAGAAGCAAGGGATATATGTTACGTTGGCCTGCCCTGGTACGTTCCACCACCTCGTCCACTCCACCATATACACTGCGATGCAATGAATCAACTTCGTCCTTGGTACAGGATACATCAAGACAGATTTATCGTTGAATGCTTTGACGGGAAGCGGCGCTGCCTACGGCAAAATGGATGAGACTACGGCCAAAGGATATGAACCGAGCTACGTGGCTCAGCGGTACGACTCCACTGTCACCGGGCTGCTTACCTCCTTGTTGACCTTTAGAATAGAGTTATGCAGGCAGTGAGTCAACGAAGTGATGAAGTTACCATCGCTAAGGCCGACGCGACAGCAGGCGTGATCCTCAAAGTGCTATGCCCTTCGATAATCAAGGCCATCCTTCGGAAAAAGGCCATCACGCATTGAAGTGAAAGCATGCTGATCGGCACATTCAAGTTGGAGAAGTGAAGACTGGCTTTCTATTTTCACACTTCGGCAAGATGACGATACTTAGTCAAATTCTTCACGTCCTCAGACTGCAACGCTGCCGTCCAATCTCCTTCTCCATCCGTTTCCCAGCTTGAGTACCATTCTAGCTCTTGCCACCTCCACAATCTTACGCGTTATTTGAAGTGAGCTCATCGTAGAGAACGCCAAGGTTGAAATTGAAGACTGTGCCTGGCCGTCTGCTGGTCGGGCACTCGACCTGACCATCACCATGAATGTCACGATCAGGCACGCCACAACCGCATAATCCTGCACGAGTTTGAGTGTGAGCGTTTGCGCAAGGCTGCGTCCATTCTCAGATTATGGGAAGCTCACCAGGGTTGATCTTGTTAGGATCGTCTGGACATTGGTCACATGGTGTCTGCTCAACCTGGCCGCAACCGCACTGGCCTGGCGTCGTCTTCTGTCGATCCGCTGGACAACCTGGTGATGGGAAATGAGTTTGACTGTTTGCTTCAACAGACGATACACGGGCGATATTACCGTCGAGGCAATCAAGCACGCGATCACCGTCAGAATCAATCTCTACGACACCACAACCACAGACGCCGGGCGCAGTCTTGCGGGGATCAAAAGGACACCTATCAACACAATCGAGGAACCCGTCACCGTCGGTATCAATGTCCGCAACGTTGCACCCGCAAACGCCTATCACAACAAACAGAGGGAAGGTGAAACGTGGAGAACAAGTAGCGACCGCCCGCAAGTTGCGTACCGGGAACAGTCTTGTTTGGGTCCGTTGGGCAGTTGTCGCAAGGGTTAGACTCAGGATAACCGCAGCCACAGAGGCCGGGAGCTGTCTTATTAGGATCATTAGGGCACTAAAACGCCCCCCCCACAACACAAGAACAATTAGGATAAGTCTCCTCCTGGCGGACCCAGCTAAGAATCCATCGCGCACCAGATCGACCTGAAGCCCAGAAAGAACGCACACAGCGTCAGAGTCCCAGCCATTCACAAAAAAAAGGCTGAGTGTGATACCTGAGCGTGTGTAGAAGAAAGAGCAAGAAGGAAGAGAATAACGGATAGCCATGGGACACCTCCTAAAGATCGAGCCATTATGATGTGAGGAACCGCCCCAATCCTCAGCTTGAGATCTTACACCAAAGGGCGGACCTAGAATTACCAAATAAAGACAACCACTCTATTTCTTTATGCAAACAAGAAAAACAAAAAGGAAATGAGCTAAGAAATGACTGAAAATCATCTGTGCTGCAAACAGCTCAGCGTTGCGTGGCCTGCTGGTGTGTTTGGGCGCTGCTACACCCACTCAGCGGTACGGTTCTCTGCGCGCCTCCATCGGTCGGGGTGAAAACTGCTGCGACTGTCCTGCCAGCCCTGCAGAGCGTGGAAAGTGCCCGAGCTGCTGCGTAGCACAACCGCGCCACGTCTGCGTAGCACCGTACACCATCGTCACCCCTACGTGTGTGGAGAGAAGAAGTAGGAGGAGGAGAGGTGTTTGTTTCTACACGCATCAGGTTGTGAGTGAAGCTGACCTCTTCTGACCTTTTTACACAAGTACTGGTACGTGCTATGCGCGCATGATGGACAAGATATCACCAACAAGCTTAGACCCTATTTCTGCCCACACGACAATTCGATGGTCTTCAGAGCGCAAGCACTACTGTGTCTCTTCCTCCCTTCTTCTTCGTTCACAAAGGAGTTAATCGACAGCGTGTTTGATAAGTGGAACTGGATAGGTAATCCTCCCGGCTACTCTGACCTATATTTTGCAGCACTCACGCGCGACTCTCCAGAACATTCGGGAACCTGGGACGCCAACTGGCTCTCCCTTCTCTCTCGATTCGCCAAAGCTGCTCATTCAAGCGAACGCGGATTTGACTGGAGCATATATCTCCCGCAGCTCCTCACCCACGTACTTAGGATACTAGGTACGATTGTGCTTCCATTATGTCACCGCCGCTGATCGTTTTCTTGCTATCAGACGTATCAACTGCGGGAGCAAGTAAACTACCCAAACCTGGCCACCACAGCGCCCCCAAGGAGATTCATATCTTTACACCTCATGAGGTTCCATCTCTCGCACGCTAAATCAGAAGAGACTCTCATGGATAATTATTTGCAGAAGGAGGCTAAGACCAAGAACATGGCTAAGCTGCTGGTCTATATGCTCACACCGAGCCAAGCGGATAGACCCAGGTAAGCGTACCGCGAACGTGTAGACGAACACGCTAACTCACCTTCTATCCTACCATGGTAGTGTTGAAATGCAATTCTTGCGACAACTCTTCCGCTCAATCGACTCCTACTTCTATCCATCGAACGCAGGTGGATGGTCGGATCGTCTGGCTCGTTTCCTACGTGGCACAGCGCACTACTATTCTGAGCGCGTTGGCAAAGGTGCCCTTCCTTCAACTCACGGTTAAATCTGGCCATAAGATTTACTTGAGTGAACAGAACAATCCAAGTCAATTGCTGAGAGCAGAAAGCTCACGGCAGCTGACCACAAGATACTGATTGAGACTTTAGACGAACCATTGAAGCAAGCAATCTACGGCAAGGGCGACATCCCTTCTGCTGCATCAGAAGCCATACGACATCTTGCGTGTACATCTCATTTTTTTTTGTTTTCCATCATCTTCTCAACTAACTGTGTTGACAGACATTGTGCCGGATTTGCTGTTCCCAAGTCTCCTTAAGAGAATTTACAGTGCACTAGAATCACTGACAGCCGTACATTCCTTCCTTGTGCTCCACTGTCTCCGCGTTTGCTTCTCTAACTCCACTGTTAATGTGTTGTAGACTCATCAAACGCTAAATGCTCTGGAGACGCTGGCCACCATATGTCACCCCCTCTTTAGCCGCAAGAATTACCCGTCTGGAGCTCACCATTTACCTCAGCTGTTACGCTTGTACGTTTGTCCTGAGCAAGTGTTGGAATGTATTGGTTTTTCATCTATCTGTTGTTGCCTCAACAGGACTCTCCCTGGCATAGACACGAATGACAGAAAGAAGACGTTAACAACCTACGCATTTTACGCTGGTAAGTGATACATTCAATTGCTGATCTTTAGGGACACCTTCCTAACTCTAGTCTAGCTTTATTTTCAAATGTTCCTTTGTTTGATGGCGAACCTGCCCAAGAGAGTAGCGGCAAGAGGAGGAAGCAGAAACAGGTATACACATTGTCATGCACGACAGGATGTTAACGTTAACAATCAAACGCTGCTCTGATCCGTACGGCAGAGAGAGGGTGACTCAGATGCAGCCGCCAGGGAAGCGGCAACGGCTCTGCCTGATTGGTGCCTCGAACTACTTGAGAGTATCTTCTCACTCCTACGCAACCAAGATAAACCAGGGACGGAACACTTCGATCAATATATCAGAAAGTCGTTCCAAGTAAGTGATTAATACTTTGATAGTTGTTCACCCAACTGAACGTAAACTCTACTTCTGCAGAGAATGGTCGAGCTTTTCTTCCAACAGCTTTCACCCTCCCTTTACACCACACTGTCCAAAAAGTTGCTTCACTACATAACGTACAACGTGACTTCTAACGCTACCAAAGAGGTACTTTCATTACATTGCGACTGGCCGCAGTACCACGATATACTCACCTTAAAAACAAACAGTTCGGATATCTGGTAGCGGCAGTTAGCTTGGCAAATCCTGAAGAAGCACTGAAGGCATACTTGCCTCTCTTCACGAAGAAGCTTATCAAGACAGACAAGGATAGCGGCACTAGTACAATGAACTGTCTCAGCTAACTGTGTGAGAAAGATCTGAACAACTTATATCTGTGTTTTAATGAACACCAGGCACACTTAAGGAACGCTCTGATAACGAAATGATGTGGTACCTGCATCTGCTGGCGTCCGTTGTAAAGAGAACTGGATCTGCTATCGTGCCCCATGTGAACAAGATTCAAGCCGTGATCGCTCAGTGCTTCAGCAGCAATAAGAGGTCCCTTGCCAAAGCAGGCGGGAAGATTTTGAAGAATGTACGAACCCTCCCCTCCATGACTTATTGTGATCTGATGTACAATGCCTCAGATGTTGCACGCTCTAACCCTATACTACCCTACGGACTATCGCTCTGTTCCTTCTGAAACATGGCACGCGGACGGTATATTGCCATTAGTGAGCGTGAGTGCAACCGCTGTTTTCTCATTGAAGGGCAACATATTAGGTTTCGAACGCGAGCACTGGAAAACCTGGGGCGAGCAGGGCAGTCGCAAGTCTCCGACGATCGCGTGGCACCAACCAGTACGTAGATTCTCCTGTAAACGACGAGCAATGGGTTGTGTATCTCACTTCGCATACAGTCGGTTCAGGAGGTGAATGAAGCCAGCCGTCTTGTGGCTTCCTTTCTGCCTGATATTGTCACCAAGCTTGATCACTTGAGCAGGTAACAAATTTGCCTGACACTCTTGTTTTGCTGTATCTTATACCAAGCATACTCTGCAGCGGAACGAGCAAAGACGAAATATGGGTAACACTGCAGCAGGTTCGCAGCGTTGTACGCGGCGCAGCTACTATACTTCCGCAGGAATGCGGGAAACAGCCCGATCGTGAACACTGGGACGCCGAATTGGTTCAGCGCGAGCAGCCATCCGTAGCCATCTATCCTCATTCTCTACGGCAAGTGATCGCTGAGCAAAACAGCGAAGTGCGTCAGACACTGGGACATGCGCTTAGTGCTGCCAGTCGAACATTCAGAACGGAGAGAGCCGACGACATAAAATCCCTTGCTCAGCTTATCAAAGCAATGGACCTTATACTCAATTTCAATGGCATCTCTCAGGAAAAGCTTAGCTGGAGACTGGTTGGCTACCGAGGCACGAAGCATCGACATGCCAAGAATCTGGAGCTAATCGAAGAGGATTCAATGGAGATGGAACAAGAGGACGAGAAAGAGAAGCAGGAGAAAAGGCACTACCGCCGCGTACTGATCGAACGAGCGCACATCCAATACCTCCGCCTAGTTAATCAGACGAATTGGCGTAACGAGGCAGGCGAGACAGGTAGACAGCTCATGCGTATCCTGTACGACTTCAGCTCAAGCGGCAGCGGCTATTCCACGGTAAGGAAGAAAGCTCAGCGTTCCCTCCACAACACTTGGAAATATCGGCCTTTCGCCCGTCATCTCTTCTTGCCCGATATCATCGCCAAGCTAAGCGACCGCACCACAAATGAGGATGACCTCAAGGGCAATGCTTTCCTTCTATGCCACCGTGGCATTATACGCCTTATCACACGTGAGTGGCGCTATCTAGCGCCTTTTCTCGTCTCAATATCCTCTTCATACGTGCACTCCAACGAAAAGCTCCAGGCTCTGCTTTATCAAGTCTTCGTCCTCTTCGCGATATCATCCTATCCCCTGCCGATTGAAGCAGCTTCTCCCTCCACTGCGACCTTCGCTGCTCCTGCAAGAATCGCTCACGCCGTGCAGCTGTCTGAGGGTGTGTCCCAGAGTGCAACCAAGGATATAGCATTTCACACGGGAAAGAACTTACAGAGCTATGACAACGGTAAGTTAGTTCGATGAGCACTAGTTTAGCTCCTGAAACTTACTACCGTTTTTGTGCTTCAGCTGTACGAGACCTCCTCGCAATAGCGGAAGACCCGGCCCTTCACTGGCGATACCAAGTCATTTCGAATGGTACTGCAGTCTGCTCTGCCTTCGTCCGCTTGTAACACTAATTAGACTCTGTCCCCAGCATGCCTTCTGTTCCTGCTGCGTTCTGATCCAGTGCCACCCATACCGGTCGTACGCCTCTTCCTGAGAGGCACACTGAATGAGCTGCAGCCCATGCGTATACTGTGTCGCAAGGCTCTCTCGACAGTTCTCAAGATCTACAAACCATCATTCCAGCCCAACACCGCCACCTTTTCTGGCTTCGGTGAATATCGCAGAAGTATTGCTGAGGCGAAGCAACCTCTACCAGAACAACAATGGAATAGCACCTACTTTGTGGACAACAGTACGTTAAAACCTCTGTAGCTCATTTGCTCGCACGTTCTAAGCTTGCTGCATCCAGATTGGGAGGGTTGGAACGAGGATGTGTTTGAAGTTCAAGCGCCCACGCCAAGTCGCGTTCCTGCTTCTGGTACGTGCATGGTGCACAAGAAGTGAACTCGAAAACTTAGTGTGTCGCTACGTATTGACAGGCGAGTCAATCCAACATGTTATTGATGAACTGGCCTCCTTCTTCGGTGAACCTCAGCAGCGTTCTCAATTTCTGCACTACCTCGCTCAGGACCATCATGTTCGAGTATGTTTTACGGCTCACAGTTTCCCGCAGCTATTTCTTACTTGCGTTGCGTGTAGTCCGATGAATCAGAAGGAAAAACAAAGGAGCGTTCATTTGATGACATGGCCAAGCAGCTCTCATCCATGCTTGGTGGCTCTATCGGCAAGTGCGTTGTGATTTACCCGTAATCTTTATTATGCACGCTTCTCACTTGACACAAACGAATACAGATTTGTGCGTTCAGCATTAGGAGGGGGCTTGGGTCAGATGGGCAAGGCTCTCGCAGCGCAAGCGGCAACTGAAGTCCTTCGTGAAGTATTGAAGGAACGCAAGCATTGGCCTTACGTTGTCAACAAAGTACGCATTACCGCTCTCTAAGATGGGCTACCGTTCTCACAGCTTGCATCGCTTAAGGTCCCTGCGGCTCGCCCAAATTCTTTCATCCCCGAAAACGCTCAACTGTTCAAAGGGCTCTTCCAATTATCTTTGACCACGGAGGGGCCTTATTCGCGACTGTTCGACGACCATATACAGCCATTCTTGGGTGACTTGGTTCATCAAGAGCAGGGTAACGTTGCAGGACGTCTTCATGCCGGCGATCAGGAGCGGAATCACGCCCTCGCCTCGGAAATAATGGCGGGATCCTTGCGCTGCCTCAAGTACTCAGGTAGTTCCCGGTTTCTGGATCAGTGTAGCATATGTACTCAACGTGGATTCTGGCTTCGTAGATCACAAATTCGCGGACAGGACATGGGCCTACTGGGTACCATTCCTAGAAAAGATCATGGCTAACGCGCCGATGGACTGCGCACGCAACTGGCTGATCGCCCTACGGTACGAATTGCTCCACCATCTCTATCCTGGGAATAAACCTCTAATAACAGTATCTCCATAGTTTTGGCATCTATAATCTCGATGTCAGAAGAACGGTGCCGTTAGGCAATCTATTACTAGCTCAGCTCCAGCGCATTGACACGCAAACGAAGGAAGGGGACTCGCTACGTGACGCCAAGATTCTTCAGTTCGTGCAGCCCTACCTAGCCGAGACATCGGTACGACGAACCCGCCAATAGTTGAACCCAAAGCTCACGCAGCATCCCTCTATCCAGTGGAGAGGAACGAGCTTTAGCTTGCAAGCCCTGCAGCTGTTATCGACCCGTATTGCATCGCCGTTCAAGCAAGTGCGAGAGGAACTCGCGAACCTACTTACGCTGATCTTCCGCAACTTGTGGAATAATCCCACCGCGAAGGGAGCTTCATTGGAGCCACTCGTCAGTGGCGAGTCCTTCTTTGCCTCGATACCTGAAGGTGTTTACAAGATGAAGACTACCGAAGAAAGCGAGAGGATGGACGAAGCTCAAGGGACTGATGCAATGGAGGAAGAGGGCGTCTCAGCTACCGAGAACATCTCGCACACGCGCGAGACACTGCTCCTTATCCTATCGCAAGCTGTGCGCAAGGCTGCTGCTACTCCTACCTCTCCGCACATTCACCATTTCATCAGGGCACTCTTTGCTTCTCTGACAGATCCCGACAGGGTACTTCACTAACTTAGTGTCCCGAATGGGCCTGTTTTCTAACATCTATCTGGTTGGTCAGGATACGGTAAATGTGGCTAAACAGTGCGCAGCCTTAGCAGCGCAGATCATTCTGCCTGATCGCAGAGCGCGATTCTCCTTCTTGGAGCATCTTCTGGATTTACCCAAGCCTGATACCTTGTGGCATGTCAGAGCAGCCATGCTTCCAGTTCTACAGTAGGCCCCTTTCTTAACCACTACTCGTGCATGACTGCTAAATGCCAATCTGCCTACCAGAATCTTCTTGTTCAACCATCGATTCCTGCTCGCAGAGGATGAAGTTGCACAGCTGAGGGAACTGATCATTTCGATGCTGGTCGACACTCGAATTGAGGTGAACCATCAAGGAGCAACTCCCAGCTGTACGCTATTGTCTCACCGACCTTTCTTCCTCACTCAGGTTCGTGAACTTGCTAGTGGCTCGCTGTCGTCCCTTCTCCATGGTGAAGAGGATCCCTTGATCACGACTCTTGCGAACCGATTCCTTGGCGCACTTGGTCAGCCACTTACACGCAGGACGCTAAAAGGCGGTGCGTTCGCTACTAGCGGTCACCCACTACTCTGTGTACTTACCCAACTGCACCCCAGCTCCGGAGGAAAGGATCAGGCATGGTGCGGCACTGGGCATGGGAGCGATAGTGCAGAGCGTCGCTTACACAGTGCCAAAGTGGCTTCCGCCTCTTCTCGTACAAATGGCTCCCTACGAGGACGACGCACATCCCTCAGTGAAAGATGCAGTACGCAATCCCCGTCGTCCGGTGTCGATGGTGCAGCAGGTGTTGATGTCACGTTTCCCAACTGGCAGATGAAGAAGGCGTTTGCGGAATTCATCCGGACACATCAAGAGGCGTGGGAATTGCATCAGGAAGCCTTCACAGAGGAACAGCTGAGCATCGTGTCGACACTTGGGAAGACCCACTCCTACTACCTGTAAGCAAGGGAACCACGAGAACATTGTGTTGTTGGGGAGCGCTAGGTTAGGTTTTTGCTGCGACCGCGAGCTGCAACAACTTGTGCCATTCCCCTCTCGCTATCTGCTTTACTCTTGTCGCACAGCCCATTCCTTGGGGAACGAGAAAGCCAGATGCCGGTCAGAAAGCCGGTGTGCTCGTGGAGCGAGAGTGGAAAGCTGGCGGGTAGCGAGAAGGAAAACGGTAGTTTTCGATCTTTTTCTTCGGTCCTGAATGGCCTAAGAATGTGAAACTGGTTGCGTTTTGGGCCACGTGTCGCCATTGGACAATCCCATTGATTGGCGTGACGACCACGAACAGACCTGATTTCCTGTCGACCTGTCAGTCGGCTTTCTGGCAGTTTCCGACGACTTGGCCCGCTTCTGGGCGCGCCAGCGGGTGGCGAGCACGAAGCCGAAGCGCCAAGAGCGAAACAGAACAGCGGCAGACGAGCTACCTACGCACATAAACAGGCGCCTCGTCCCTTCCGGCTCACCAGGACGACCACGACAGGACGCGGCATCACCTACAAAAGGCTCCTTTCCTCCTTCCGCCCATTCTTTGTTCTTGCTACCCGCCAGGCCACCACCTCTGCCGTTCTTGCCACCTCCCCCACAGCCCCACTCTTCGCATCGTTCGAACTCGCCTCGGATCGGATTAGTTAGCGCAACTTTTCTCACCACACATCTCGTCGAACTTCGAACAACAGCCACCCACCTTCCACAGAATCTCAAACAACACACCACACACAATGGCAAAGGATTTCTCTGTCAAGTTCACCAAGGCCTACATGGTTACTGAGCTCACATCTGAGGGCGAGACCTTCAAGCTCCACATCCAGGCCGACATCTTGCCTTACCCTCAAAAGTGTACGTCCTACTGCCGTTCACCAATTGTGTGCGAATCTACCGCATCTCACATTGGCCCCAATCTTTGCCAACAGTTGACATCGTTGGTGTGCACTACACCTTCGACCAGTGGCAGACCACACACAAGGCCCTCGCCGATTGGGTTGGCGACCACCCTTACGCCAAGCGCCGAGAAGAGGGACCCACCGTCAAGCGAAGGAATGACGATTCTCAATTCGACGTTGAGATTCCTCTCGGAATGGAGCCACTAGACCCCGAGGACAAGGTCTGGTTCGCCCTCTACGCCACACGCCCCGCCAGCCACTCTTGGTACGTAGTGCACCTCAAGATCTCTTTCATCTTCTACAAATTTTGCGATTTGCGGCGCTACTCGCGATTTTTCGCTTTTTGCGGCGATTTGCTTCCTTTTTTGTTCCCTGTGTACCACCTGCGTGTGTACTGGAGGACTCGGATGGCTGACGGCTTATGTTGCCAACAGGGAGCCAACGATGACGTGGGACAACAACAACGGCTGGAACTACGAGGTCACCCTCGACACGCTCGCGCACCGCCAGCCGTAAAGCAGTCTCGGCCCTCCAACAGACGACGATTTTGAAAACCAAAAAACACATCCACATCAAGAGCTGATTGCTTGTTCACCCACGCCGACTTCCACGACCCGGGGCTGGCTGCCGTTGCGACGCTAGCTGTGTCTATCGTCCCGCCCCAACGGGGGGCAGATCGAGCCGGCGTTCGTGGAGCGGTAGCGCCTGTGCGCGTCACCTGAGTCTGCGCAAGCTGTAGAGACGAATCCTCTATTTCCCTTTCCTCCCATCAAGGCATCATGCATATTTCATGTATCCTGCACTGCATCAACAAGCACTTTCCCCCTGAAGACTGTCCACCCCCTTAAGCCTAGCCCCCAAACCTTAAGGTTGCTGGCGCATTTCCAATTGGTGGCGAGCTCTCCGTTGGTTGCAACAAAGAAAATCAAAGAAAATAACACAGCAAATCAAGGAATGTAAAGTACGCAAGGTCCGAGAATTCAAACGAGAAGGTCAAGGTAGCAGACGAAGGTGCCGCGATGGAGGCCTACACGGCGGGCGGAGGGTCGGCCGAGGCCGGGCAGCCGCCAGGAACGGTGGTGAATACAAACCAACTCAACATAGGAGCCGCCATCATCCTCTTCGTTCTTTTTGCCCTCAGCGCTCTCGCCATCCTCATCCGGTACAGCCATTTTTTTTTTAATATTATTCATTTGCCTTTTTTGCACATTATGCCTCCCATAAAATTTCGTAAATTAATTGGACAAATTTTATTCAAAATTCGAAAATAGAATAAAAGAGGTCCATGAAAACATTTTAATTGTCATTTTAAAATAATTATTTAAAATGGCGCCACAGGTCGGTGTTGTTGCTCCTGTCAAAGAAGCATCCGCTACGACAAATGCGCACCCGCTTCTTTCTCTTCATCGTCATGTGCTCGGCTACTAGTACGACTCAGGCTCTGTCGCCTCTTCTTCTTCTTCTTCTTCTATTTTGGTTTCAACAGCTGCTGACCATGATGTGCGTGTTGATGTATGAACCCGGCAGTGCGGGCAGTGTTCTTCATCTTGCTGCACGTGAGTCTGAACGTGCACCTCTACTTCTTCCTTTGGTTCATTCCTGAGTTCCTGAACCTTGCCGCCTTTGTCATGCTTCTTCGGTCCTGGTAAAGTTAGCAGCATCGTCCCTTACGTTGTGAACGATCAAGCTTATGGTCTCTCCCATTGAATAGGCTTCGCGTGTGGGCGACATGCCGCCATGTGGCCACCTTCACTTATCGAAGCATTCGTCTCAAATTGTTGGCCGTTGAAATCTTCGTGATCGGTGTGATTGAGGTACCCACAACTCTTGTCAAGGCTCTTCCTTGTAAGAAGATTCTGCTCATTTGTTGAGAATGGGCAGATAGTTCAAGCGGCCATCTTTATCACTATGGTCATACTCGGCCCTAGCAGGTTTGATTTCATGCAAAGGTACTCCTTATTGCTGGAAATGCCTCCTTTGATGTAGTGGCAGCTTATAGCGCACTCTTCACCAGACTGGATTCGTGGTATATGGGCGCGCTAGAGCTGTTTCTGGTTGCAGTTGGTGGAGTTTGTCTGGGCCTCGTCAAGTTCATCGAAAGGAGGGCAAAGCAACACCATGATATCATTGAAGTAGAACGCACCTGGGTCACTCTGTTCAATAGGGTATCTTACTCTTCTTATTGTAGCCTAAACTCTTTCCTAATGCACTTTGTGAACTGGACGTATGCAGACAGACGCAGTGATGCTGGTGTGGACGTTTGCTCGTGTTGTGAGGGCCTTCGATTGCCTCATGTCGATGAGTTCGGATTTGGATAAAACCATTGCCTCAAGCGAGTACGTCCCCAAATTTGCTTAGGGTTCATGCAAAGCTATTGACGGCCTGCTGGGCAATGTCCCAGTTTGTTCCCCTTGTATGTGGGCCCTTTTTACTTGTTTGCAGAGTTGCTACCCCTCGCATCGCTTTTATTCGGTAAAGTTATCGAGATTCTTGACTACGGCACCACCGAGTATAAGCTCCTTAATCTTCTTCCCACGCTTTACCCCGCCTTTAAGAGTCGGGTACTTGCCCTTGCTACAATGCGCCATCATCAAAAGCTCATGGTTTCGTGCGTGGATTATACCAGCCGACAACGCACCTCCAAATCAATGCCTCAATAGAAAGGGAAGTTACCCGATTCGACAGCTCAGATGAAGATGAAAGTGACGAAGAGGGCAAACACTCTTCTACTGAATATAGACCACTCATCAGCAGCAGTGGTTCGTATTACCTCTAGAGTGATTGATTGTTCGCTCACCTTCAACTTATAAAGGCCGACTGCTGCCCGAGGGTTTGTTGGCCGCGCACAAGTCTGATTACGAAGGCCAGGGAATGATAAGCGAGGGTCTTAACTCTTCACTCAGTCCAGGCAAACCCGGTGATACCCATTCCCTCATCAGGCAAATCGCACTCAATCCGAGGCACATCCCACTTGATTCCCTTGCATTCCTACTGTGGTGACTAAACCGAAATTGCAGGGTAAAAGCGTTCATCATTCCCTTTGAAGACTTGCAAATCATCCAACGTGTTGGAGGCGGCGCTGGAGGCATAGTGATGAAGGCCGTATGGTACAAATATCTTCCGGTCTGTTGCTTTTGGCGCATTCGTCTTCTCACGAGCAACATAGGAATGATATGATTGTTGCTGTAAAACAGCTGAACCAACTACTTCAAGAAGGACGTGATCTACTGGATTTTATGAACGAAATAGAGATCATGAGGTAAGGCGAACTCCTTCTGATAAGACCTTGACCTTACTTTGACCCTTCATCAGTTCGCTGCGACATCAAAATATAGTAACGTTTTACGGCGCTTGCATTCAACCACCCCATGTATGCATCGGTACGCCAAGATATGATCTCCGTCTATTATGCACAATATAACATCTCTCTATTCAATCATGCAGTATCGGAGTACCTAAAGCGGGATAACTTACGCACTGTACTTGATGATATCACTCTGCGAATCGGACCTCAGCTGCTTGCTCGTATGGTGCGAGACATCTGCAAGGGCATGTCCGTCATTCACAAGTACACTCCCTCGTGACCTTTCATGATTGTTATCAGCTGAAATGATTTTTTGATGTTTCAGAGCCAAAATCATCCACCGCGACCTAAAGCCTCAAAATTTGATGGTGGACAAACACTATCGGATCAAGGTGTGCAGGTCCTCGTTCCTGTTACCTTTCCTCATTATTGATCATTTCTGCAGGTCGGTGACTTTGGAGTGAGTAGAATGTTGCCCGGTGCCGGCAGTGCAGGTTACTCAGGATATTTACTCTCGATTGCCGGTTCCAGCCACTATATCGCCCCGGGTACCTCCTGTCTCTATTTCAGGGGTCTCGTCTGGTTGGAGTACTGATCCTTGATTAATATAGAGGTCTACCATCTCAAGTACACGCACAAATGTGATGTGTGGAGTTTCGGAGTGATTCTCTGGGAAATGTGTACCCGCCAATACGTTCCTCTTCGCGTTGGTACGCGCTTCCCACCACAAGTAGTGAAGACCAACAAGCTAAAACCCTTTATACCAGAGGATATACTGCACGGTAAGCGGCCTGATATTCCTGCGGACTGTCCGACGCTCTACATTTACCTCATCAGGTACAGTGATCCCCCACAGTGTTCCACATGAGCACTGAGACCGGTACTCGTGCGCAGGATATGCTGGCAGGCCGATCCTGCTGCTCGACCAGAATTCAGAGCGATTCTGGCACTCCTCAAGAAGTGGAAAGGACGTGAAACTGAATTCCAGTTTCGACAGGAAGAGGATATCGGCGTGAACAATCGACTTTCTCTGCCAGTGCCCTCGTCAAGCCTTCGAACTTCTCAAAATCAGCGGCATAGCTCCGGCGAGCGACATCATCAACAACAACAGCTGGGCAATAGTGATGAACGAGTTCGCGACCGCCCAGCTTCTTCCGAGCTGAGCACAAGCCTGACCGACGATCTGAAGCGAAGTGGCGAATACATAAAGCAACTCTTCCTGGGGAATGGAGGACAGCGACGAGAAGGAAGCCCAACCGCGCCAATAACAGCACCCTCTGTGGGCGACGTCACCAACACCTCCGTGCCGCCCAGCCCTCGGGACAGATCTGAGTATGAACTCCAGGGTATGCCAACGGGAGAGGAACTGCATCATCCGTAGCTACTATACTACTATTTTAGAGGTTTTACCAAAGCACCAGTGTTCATTTTGTCACACTACGACTTCAAAGTCTGCAGGAACTGCTCCCACGCACTGACCTGGCTTGAGGCAACGCCGAATTCAGATTCCCTTTGGCCGTTGGCGCCCGTCGAACAGAACCGACATTCGCCCATCGCCCTCGTGAAGGGCTTGTCCCCATGGGAGGCCGTCCACTGATCAAACCGTTGCGCGAACTGCTCCACAAGGGGCTTGGCCAGTTTTTTTCGCTTGACCGGCTCGCCACCGCTGTACAAGCCGGAAGAGCTGTTCTCCGGCGTCATCGGGTCGTAGTCAAAGATGGCCTCACCCGTCTCGGCATTAATGGAAAGTGTGTACACATTACGCAGTAGACGTACGTCTTGCTCATGGTGGGCAGTGTTTCCTCGTCCAGACGAAGGCTGTAAAGCGCTGGCGTTGCCAAGTTGTCAAAAGATAAAATTTACAAGAATAATCGGGATATAGAAAAGAAACGTTCCAGGAAAGGAGCAGGGAAAAACACCGACCAAAAAACATTCCGCGGATAACAGACTGACAGAGGGCGGAAAACCCGCACGAGGCCGATCTTTGGTTGGCTGCACGTGACAGCATTTGGCCTTTCTATGGTAGGTGCATGGAAAGTACAGATAGTACTAGCATGTTTAAGTACAATTCGTGTTTTACAGGTAACTAGTAGGTAGTGTCAGTGTCGCACGTGTGCTGTCTGGCGCGTGACACTTGGTTAGTGGGCTGTGGCTCTCCGTTCGAGGACGAAGTGGCAAGGGAATGGGAAGCCAGAGCCAGCCGCGGGCCGCGGGGAGGTAGAGGAAGCCGGTGAGAGAGGATCCACCACGTAGGATGAAGGAGAAGGAGAAGATGATACTTCTTCATCGCCACCGAACGAAAAGGCGCCAAACTCGAAGGCCGCACTGTCGTTCGAGTTGGTGTCGTCGTTGAGTAGGAAGGCGATCGAAGTCGGGCTGCGTCGCTCCGCCGCTACGACTTGGGCCGGCGCTGACATGGAAAGCGACGAGGCAACGTTCACCGGTGAGGAGAGAAGAGAAGGTGAGTAGGACGGTGACGAGGTGGACTCGCGTATGAGCTCATCCCTACGACTGCTGCGTTTTGGTTTGTGTCCACCCGATACCGTTGATGAAGAATCGCCATCGCTGCGGCTGCCCTGCTGCTTTTTGCTGCTTCTTCGCCTGCGCTTGGAGCCGGGCTTGGCCTCCTGTCCTCCGTCACTGTTGGAGGAGGAGGAGGAGGAGAAGGTGGTGTCCTCAGATAGCGACTCGGGAGTCTGGCGTTTGGAAGCGCGTCGTCGTCGCTTGCGCGTAGGAGCAGTGCCATCAGCGTCCCGATGATCGGCAGCAGGAATGTCGCTTTCGATGATGGCGGAGTCGTCGCAGCTGCGGCCTGATGACGGCGACGATGACGAGGAGTCTGAAGTCACCGTACGGCGCTGTCGGCGTGGCTGCGGTGGGGACATCCAGGACAGGGCAGCAGCGCTGCTCCCAGCGGCCGCCGCGGCGTCGAACTTCTGTGCCAGGGACGCCAGGAAGGAGTGAATGTGGTGTTGGGTCATCGCCGCAGCGGTCCGGTCTCCTTCGGCCGTCTCCGAAGAGGCCCGAGATGCCGCCAGAAGCGCCGAAGCCAGAGTGGGAATGGAGGTGAGTGGGACGTGTTCCTGCCCTCCCATGCACCCTGACAAGGGCGGCGACTGCACGATGGGCGCTTGAGTTCTGAACTCAGGAGAACTGCTGCCCTGATTAGAAGAAGAAGGAGATGATGGCGTAGACAAGATAGATGATCCTTCGTTGGTGACGGTCTCCGCGGGACGGAAGACTGGGGATGACGGGGACGAACCCATCATCAGGCCTGGCCTCGAAGACACGAGCATATCTGCGGTGTGGGTTGCGCGGCTGAGCAGAATTCCTCCTGGTCCGGAATTGCGGTGGTGTGGCGATGCTGATGCTTGGCGGCAAAACTGGACGAACTTGCCGTTGGGAGGGGAAAGCAGCTTTTCGGCGGCTTCTGAGGTGTGTTTGGGTGCTGACCTTGAGTTCGCTGGGGAAAGGGAAGGGTCTCACTCAACACAACACAAGAGGAAAGCGAAGTCGAGTGCAGAGTCTGCCAACAGGCTGTGTCGTGGGGCCCAGTGGGTGCTGATGGTCAAGCAACGGTGTTGGCAAGGCGCGAATGTACCGGTGTGTTGGTTTATTTTCACGTCCTCGCACGTTGCCTCCAGCAGGTCGCGTGCCTGTGATCCGCTGAGCAACCACCCAATCAAAACAGGAAAATCGGCACTCGCATTCGATTGGCCACATGTGCAAGCACAGCGGTTGGCACGGACCTTCGGAGAAAGTCACTCCGCCGCGAGGTCGCATGGACAGCGCGTGGAGAGGGAAGAAAACTCGTTGGGACACATCCGTTCGAGAATAGGCAAACTAGGCGAACACGTGCTCTTTCCGATAGCCAATACCGTGAACCCCGCCTCGTGTTGTTCTGTAACGGTTAACTTCGTTATCGTTGGTACGGAAGCAAACGCAAGTTCGTGGATATGAATCATACAAAACGTCGAAATTCCTTAGGACGTAACCAATCATGTCTCGCAGTGAAGGGCAACCTGCGAAAAACAAGAAAACAGCCGAAAACTTCAGGTGACCAAGGCTCGTGTTTGGGTATGCAACAAGCTCTTCGGAACTGATATTCCGTTTGAATGCCTCTGTCCCACCACGGCCGAACGCAGAAGATATTATGCATTCTGCATCATCATCCACACACAAGTCCTGAAACTAACAAGAATACAGAAGCACAGTAGAAGGAATAAAATCTTGAGTGAAACGTTATCTACAATTGTCCTTCGTGTGCGTGTCTAGGATCATCAGTCCTTGACATTCATCCGCATGTGTGTGTTTGTCGTTGATTTACACAGGTTCGCTTTCATCGTAGAGATCCAGGTGGGTATTTCTCCTCCAGCTGTTGGTCGACGAGTTGGAAGACATTGATGTTGTGGAGAGCGTCTTGGTCATAGTGCCGCTAGTCGCTCCCGCGCTCGCTGAAGCGTTGGTCATCGCGCCACTGTTGCCCGCCATCTCGCCGTCCGAGTCGGCTGGCTGTGCGAGGCTGTTGACGACACGGCTGCGGTAAATGGCCGCGGATGGTGGTGTTGTTCGTCTCTCCGTGCTGGTGGGCTTGGAGCCACTGCCCCACCTACGGTATAGGTACACTCCAGCCAGGGAAAGGGGAACGGCCAACAGAACGAACAACAAAGGCACCTGGTCGCACCCATCAAGGTTCATCAGGTTAGCATGGATTGGACAGATCTGTCCATCATATTTTCATCATCTTCACGAAGGAAGAGCATACGTACCCCTACAGCAAGCCCAACGCCCAAACCTATCTTAGCTCCATCGGACAGACCGCTGCTCGATTTGGCTGCCGTGCTTCCGGGCGATGGGGAAGGCGAAGGGCTGGCAGGTGGCGAAGCGCTGCTGGGACTCAGTAGGGGAGAGGTGGAGGGAGCAACAGGTGACTGAGAAGGAGGGATAGGTGAAATGGATGGTACGGGCGATTGAGCTGGCGATTGCGCTGGTGAAGCAGCGGGAGACGCAGGAGGACTAGCAGCTGGTGATGCGGCAGGTGAGGCGGGAGGAGAAGGCGCCTCCTGGGATGGGGCTGGCGAGGGCACAGGGGACTCAGCTGGCGATGGTGCCGCACCAGAAGGGCTAGCTGCCGGAGAGACATCTTGCGAGTGTATTTCATCAGGGAGAAGGAGGAGACACACTAAAGCACAAACTATCAGATGAACATGCATATATATCAAGCGTCGGCATCCTTGTCCTGACGGCATGTTGTGTGGCTGACTGTGCGGTCGAGTGCTGGGAAGAAAGGGCAAGGACTACGTTTGTCGCAGGCTGTAGTTCCATGCCTTAGAGCACATGTATCACCACCTTTACCCTCACGAAGCACCGCATGAAACAAGCCTGGCCACATCCACCGGCAGTACCAGTCACCGACCCACCGCCAACAACCCTGTAGTTTCTCTGGTCTCTTACGCAAGAGAGGAGGGACACGAGTCACCCAGCAGACGCCCGGTTCTATCCCGGTATGGGTATTGCTACCATTTAAAAAGCTTCCTTTTTAGAAAGAAAGGAATGTAACACACGACAAGAATGATTTGAATTGGGACTGGGTCGAAGAATGTGCATAACTGACGGAAAGAATGCAGATAAGATAACCCGGTCACGTGATCGCGGTTGTTCCAGGCTGAGCATTGCGACTGGCCAGGAATAATCCATGACAGGACAACATGTGTGAACGACACTGGCACACATTCAAAGCGTAGTCATGGTCCGACACATGTGGTCGGTGTGGGATTTCACTTTGTTTTTGCTGTGTAGTTTGTTATGTGGTTGGTTGCTCTGGAATTGCCCGATGAGCGCCGAGCGTAGATAAGTGCGAGAGGAAGATGGCGTCGGCCCAGCCATACGACCAGATTCGGGTGGAGCTCACGAGCAACGGATAATCCGGACGCGCAAGTCAAGACAGTCCAGTACAAGTTTAGTTCCTTCTTCACCCGCATACACCACTCGACCTGAGACAAGAAGTGAGCTTGGCCTTCTTCTACTCTCTCTGGTTCCTCCTTCCCCCACTGCCAGTGTACGACAAGAGAGAACTCAATACCAAGGAGAAGAGTGCAAGACATGCAGGTACCCGAGTGGTTAATGTTCCTCTCATGGTCAACTTTTCTCACAGAGGCATCTCGTTCCAACTCACCACAGCAGCAGCAGGACCAGCAACAGGCACACGGCCTCTTGGCCTACACCAACGACCTCTGTCGTCTCGCCGCCAAGGCGCAGCAGCGCGGCCTCCATGGGGACGACCTCCGCCGGCTGCAGCTCGATATCGACGCTATCTGGCAGCTGGCCTCCACCTGCTCCACTCCGCCTGGCTCTCCTCCACGCCCTGCACCATCTCCGCCTCCGACTGCCGCAGCTTTTAGCTCGGTCCCATCACCACCTCCATCATCCCACCCTTGGCCATCTTCTCATCGCCGTGGCAGCAGCGCTGCTACTACGAGCCCAACACTGCCGTCCACTCCAGTCTCTTCTTCGTCGACGAGCTTCCTCTCCTCCACCCTCTCCGCTCTCTCGGCTTCGGGTTCGCTGCTGCAGCGCTTCGCTGGCCCTAACCAGACGGAGCCCAACCTCAACGACTCCTCGACCGGGTCGTCACCTTCGTCCTCCTCCCGGACCTTGTCCCCCGTGGACGACTTCTACGAGACCACAGGCCCTTTCCGTGCTTCTGCAGCTGCCGTAGATAACGATGGCGTATTGCCCTCGTCATCCTCCTCATCACCGCCATGTACCTCCGGCTCCACCGTAACGAGTATCACGCCACGGTCGCCAGTGATCAAGCGAAGGAATCGAGGCAAGAATTTGCCCAAGGACATCAAGCGGTGCTGCACCATCTGCAAGGCGGAGAAAACCAGCCAGTGGCGCAGCGGTGCTGATGGCCGTCCCACGTACGTAGCAAGCCCTTTCCCTTCTGCTCAACCTACGTGGTGTCTTCATCGTCCCTGTTTGCTGTCGGAGGCAGATCGGATATGGAAAACACACCGAAATTTCATTTCAACATAATCAATAGAAATTTTGGATGAAATTTATCAACCAATCATTCTTAAGTTTAGGATTTCAAATGAAATTTACTGGATTCAATTTCGACAGGCTATGCAACGCGTGTGGACTACGTTACCGCCACAGCATGAAGCAACACCGGCAGTATCTGGCCCGCAAGCAGATGCACGAGGATGGTGCCAGGGCTGGTGCCGATGATGGGGACGAGACGCTCACATTCGAGAGCACTCCCACTCCGCTGCACCGTGAGCAGCTATTCGAAGCGCTGCGTCTTCACCACCAGCAGGTCCGGCAGCAACAGCACCTGGGCCAGGCTGACTCAGCGGACACCATTGACGAGTGTCACTCGCCACTGCCCCAGAGCGACTCGTCTGCGGTCTTGTCACCTGATGAGCGTGGTCGCCGATCGAGTATCTACATGCTCCTCAACTAAACCCTCACAAACATTCGAGTTATATGTACATAATCACCAAGGTTGCTTGCCAACAATTCTGTTGTATTCTTAAGGTTTGTTCATCAATGAACGCTTTGAAAAAAGTGAAATACAGGAAGGACAGAGAAAGGTGAACGGTAGGCAATCTAGTTGAGGAGAGCGTAGACCGACGAGCGGTTGGTCGAGCTGACGGGCTTAGCGTCCTTCTTCAACCGTCGTGCATAGCGAATACCACAAGCCTGTGTTAACACATTCACAAACATCAGTGAGCCTTTGTAGCTACTGCCGTGATGGGAAGACTTGTCGGTCACGTACGTTACACAGCCTGCAGTGTGGAGAAAACAAACGCAGACCTTCAGTGAGCCCTCTGCCACCATCAACAACACGATCAAAGCAAGAGGCTCGTACGTGGAGGCACCAGCGGGTCCCTTGCGCCACTGGCTGGTGAACTGCGTCCCGCAGTGGAGGCACGATCGGCTGAACGTGCGCTTGGCTCGCTTCTTCTTTCTCTGATGGACCTCGGGACGTTGTGGCTCACTGGTGAGCACGGGGCTGTTGGTGGACCCTGGCTCGTCATCTGAGATGGAGCTTCGCTCCCTCTTGAGGGAAGCCGATGCCGATGATGGCAGGCACATTCCTCCGCTGGGAACGGAACAACAGTTGCTGGCCGATGGTGGCCAATGTCGCGATGACAATGTCATCACCGGACTCGGCTGCTGGCGCAGAGTCGTGTCTGTTCCTTCTCCCGTGTGGGGCATGTGATGGCGGCTGAGCCGGGCTGCGTGGTCGGAGAGGGTGGCCAGCGGGAAGTACAGCTGCTCCTGATTCATAGGCGTGGTATGGGCGCGGTAGGTCAGCTGGGCGATAGAATCCATCAGCATGTGCACCTGTGTGTATGACGCCAAAGTATGCACATGTGTGAGCAACATGTGACGAAAGAAGTTCACTTTTTGACTCCTATTTGTTGTTACTAGGACTTGGAGAGTTGGTGGGGTACCCGGGCGAGTAGCTGTTCGTTTCGGAGGTCGACCTCACCGGTGCCCAGGGAAGGGGACGAGGAGGCCATATGGCGCCCTTCCTTTGACCCTGAGTGAAGAAGACGACGAAGTTTCCGGGCCTTGTGCGTGTGTTACGTTGTATCGATTGATCTTCAAAGATTGTTATCGAGGCGGTGACGGTGTCCAGAGGTCAGTGCTGCTGCTTTTGCTTGCTTGGTTGGTTGGTTGGTTGGTTGGTGTTGCTGTTCTTACTCTTTAGTTCTTTCCTACTACTTGTTCAACACGGGCTCAAGCGCCTGACCAAAAGAAGAAGGGGACCAGGTGGGTGGTGAGGGGTGAGTATGATGGGGCTTCTGTAGACCACACAACACTTGACAGAAAGAAAGAAGTAAACGAGAGAGAGAGCCCCAAGCTCGAGGCCTCAAGTGAGACGGGGTGCGGGGGATGCCCGAGGCATACCTTAATTGCGGTTGCTGTCTGGCGGTCGGGCAGATCTGGGTCAAGGGGAATGGACCGAAGCTAAAAACGACCCGGGTCGGTCAGGTCCCAACGTCCAAGGGCTCTCTGGGTTTGGTGTGGGCGATGGTCGTCAACAAAGGCAGAGAGGGAAGCTTGTCCCCGGAGGAGGAGACCTCCGAGAAGAAGACACGTACTGAGGGCTGGTGTAGGGGGGCCAGATACGAAGAAGAGGTCCTCTGGGAAGGAGGTGAGGTCTCAGCTGTGGGGGCTCACCAGGTGAGGTTGGGTGAAGCTGACGTTGCCAAAAGGGTTGTCAAGTCCGATGAAGACGAAGAAGAAGAAGCAGAGCAAGGGTAGGTAGTGTGGTGGTGGTGGTGGTGGGGGGTAGTGGTGTGTCGTCCGTACGTTCTCTGAAGATGAGGAAGAGGTACAAGTCAGAAGAAGATGGTGGTGAGATAGCTGGTCCGGGGGGTGTATGTGAGGTATGAATAATAACTGGTACCTGTCCCGGCGCTCTGTTTAGTCGTAGGCGGTATCAATGCTGGTGACTCTTCCTTCGTGTAGTTTGTGTGTGTGTTGGGCACAAGCCGAGAGTTGTGGTTGGTTTATGTGTGATGCAGGTGGGAACGAACGACGAGAGAAGAAGAGAGGGGGACCAGAGGTTTTTTTTGGGGGACGAGAGGTCACCAGGCAGCAGCAGAGAGGGGGAAGGTATCAGGACATGTGCCCTACTTGATGATGGCCCAAGCATCAGGCGCGAGAAACATCTGAATCAACATCGTTATTGACCTAAAGTAGGCCAACGGATGAAGCACCGCGTGGTACTGACGGACACGACGGGGTGTCACCCCAAGAGTCTCTCTCGGATAACGCAACGGAGGAAGAGGCGAGAAGAGCTCCCTTTCCCCATCGTACCACAGAAGTTTCAAGTTGGGCGCGTGGATGGACATCCAGGTGATGAATCCCCACCATGCCCCACATGTGTGGTGAGACCTCGGTCACCTTACCCAGACCTGCCCGATCGGCCACTGATCGGAGTTGACGGTGGTATGCGCAGCGAGCATTCCTCGTCGCTGGAGGCTCGCGTGCCTTATCCGCGGTTGACAAGCAGCCGTGTGCACACGGCCTTGTGACGGTGAGACATCCACAGGACAGGTTCTCCTAAACTGGTGGGAACAGGAAGTGGTCGAGTTCCAACAGTGATACAACTCACCACTAATTACAGCACCAGCCAGTTGGGATCATGAGGTTACAGGTCTCGTGATGAAGGAGAAGGGACGTGGTGGTCCCCTGACTTGTCGCCGGTTCCGCTCCAGCGAGACAGATGCAGAACGGGCCCTGTCTCAACAACTCGGACTTAAATTGAATTTGGAGTGTGGCCAGAAGATCAGGGGGTTGGGTGGTGCGGAAGAGCCTTGGCTCTCTCTGGGTCGTGAGGTGCTGTGATGTGGTACCGTAGCGCCAGCAGCACGCCACTGCCAATGGTCTGAACAAAGGCCCTTCTTGCTGCTCGCCCTTGCCCAACCTCGGGATGATGGAGATGTTCTTTGTCATCATCATCGTCATCGTGTCAGACCATAACAGACAACGAGGGAGAGAGAGAGACAAGAAAAGAGAGACACACCTGGCGTGTGCAGCGAGGCAAGAGAAAGACTCACAAGCTTGAGCTGCACTGCACGGAATGTACGATCCACACATTCGGCAAGGTCAGTATGGGCCTCAACATGTGGATGTGCACCATTACCCTCATGGCTGCAAACCACACCACCATCCGTGCCCACCCTTGATCGGCTGCGGCCAGGCGCCGCTTACTTCCGCTCGTCCATCCACGGAGGAGTCACGAGGCCAACCTGGTGATCGAACAGCTCAGTACGCAGATCTCGAGAAGCTGGTGCTCACCAAGGTACCATCAATCCAGCATCACCGCCATCGTTGACGTGGTGTACCTTGTCATCAGCTCACGACTCACCTCGAGACCGATGTGCAGATGGCCAGGATGGCAGAGAACCTTGCCCTCAGGAGCCTGGCAGAGAGCTGTCGAGGTGGAGAGGGCCGCCTGGCCGACGCCGATCGAGCTGAGTTCGCCAGACACGTCAACGGGCTGTCGGCGTGTCTCCGCTTCCTGCAGGCCGACAGCACAGTCAACGAGGCCGCCGCTGTCGCCTTCCTCGCAACTGGAGAGGAGGGCAATGCATCGGGGACGATCAACGTGCACACGCGACCATCGACTCACCGAACGAGCAAGCCCAGCAAGGCCTGTCTCGAGTGCGGCAGGACCGACACAGGTTCGAACCATCCTGCATACATGGAAGGAAGAAGAACTTAAGTTTAGCAGTCGAGCTAACCTCCTTCTCTTTATCTCACTTACACGCATGCAGCACAATGGCGCAGAGGACCACAGGGAGTGTCAACGTACGTTCATCAGAGAAGTGGGTTGTGATGTAGAAGGGCTAACCGAAGCTGTGGATGGTTGTGTGTGTGTCTGCTTCGCGTAGATTGTACGTCGGTGTCGGCCACTTGGAGTCCCAGTTTCGTTGAAGCGGCAATCGTTCATGATCAAAGGCTTGTCCTGACGCTTGCGTCTGCTTGGTCTGTCTTTAGGTGCAATGCATGCGGCATTCGGTTCGCGCGAGTGATGAAGCGCTTGCAGAGGCAGGCCGTACGGTCGCCGCCGTCCTGGGACAGCACTCCGCCTCTTCCTGACCATTCGTTTGGGCAGAATGCACAGCGCGAGGAGCCCGACTCGGCCGAGCACAGTCCCGATCAGCGACCCCAGGCGATGGAGGTGACGATGACAACAACGGCAAACGATCAGGAGGAAGAAGAGCCTCGTCCCGTGGCCGCGCACTCGTCCTCAAGATTATCCATCCTCGCTCTCCTGAACTAGTTATATCATCCTCACACAACTGTCAGTTAGCTCTTTGATCAAGATTGCACACTACCTTATCCCAAAGATCAAGAAGAGAGTCTCTGGGAACCGCCATCATCATGATGTACATTTGTTGAAGCATCGACCTTACTACAAATAAACAACACCGCACTCCATTCCATTGGGGGAAGGTCAAGTCATACACGAACAGGAGAGAGAGAGAGGGGGGTCGTTGAGTAATGATACAGCAGAGTGCCTCTACCTACTGGTGCTGCTCGTAGTACTGGCCTTCGGCGTATTGCTGGTCATAGCCCTCACCGCCCTCATAGTACTGCTGGTCGTAGCCCTCCTGGTACTGACCCTCGGCATACTGCTGGTCGTAGCCCTCGCCGCCCTCATAGTACTGCTGGTCATAACCCTCTTGGTACTGACCTTCGGCACCTCCTTCATAGTACTGGCCGCCTGGTGCACAATCGTAAGCATATAGCACGCATGAATGAAGCCAGGGGACAGATGGAACCAACCTTGATCATATCCACCCTCGGTGTAGCCGCCCTCAGCGTAAGCGCCATCATGGTAGCCTTGGTCATAGCCACCTTCGGCGTAGCCACCCTCGGCGTATCCGCCCTCAGCAGCGCCATGATCAGCAGAGTAGCTTTCCTCAGCATAGGTCTCGGACACCATCGGCGAAGGCGGCGGAATCGCGGGCTCAACGTGAACCGGAGCCGGAGCGGGAGCAGGAGGAGCAGCGCGAACAGCTGGCGCAGCAGGAGCAGCGCGCGAAACAACAGGAGGGGGAACCGCAGCACGGGGAGGAGCGGCGGCAGGAGGAGCACGGGAAGCGAATGAAGGAGCCGCACTGGCCACAGGCGCAGGACGCGAGGCGCCCTCCTTGACGTACTCGCCCTGGTCGTGGCGATGGCTAGGATCGGCCCAGGTGGAACCAGCAGAGCTTGCAGAAGCCGAGGGAGTGGAACCGTACTCGCCTTGATCAGCGCGGTGCGACGAGTCAGCCCAGGTGTGGCCTTTTACACACGAGAAGCAGCGTTAGTTGGCCAGCCTAGCACTCAAGTTTCAGGTTTATAGACGCACCAGCGTGAGTGCGTGAAGCAGCGGCTTCTCGCACGAACTCGCCAGTATCGGGCTTGACGGTGCTGTCGGCCCAGTTGATACCAGCGTTGGTGGCGGAGGGCAGCGCCTCCTTGGTGTACTGTTGGGAGAGAGAAAACACAAAGTTGAGGTACATTCGCTCAAGTCAGACATGAAGGTTGCACCTCTCCCGTGTCGGCCGAGCGATCGTTGGTGAAGCGATCAGCGGCACGATCGGCATTCGCATCAAGTCGGGTGTTGCGGCCGGGCGCAGCGAACTTGCGCTGAGCCGTCACGTCCACACCAGCAGCACGATCGGCAGCCTTGGGAACAGCTGTTTTATAGGAACGGAAAGAAAATTGTAAGTTCAGTGTCCCTCCTGCGCAGCCGCATTTCGCTTCGTTTCGCAAAATATTTCAAAATTACGAAACAAAAATGAAAAACGAAGAAAAGATCGAAAAAAGCGACGTAAGATCTTTGGGGGCCTGCTGTGGTGTTGTGCACGTACAGGTGGCCTGCTTGATGTGGACGTCGTCAGCGACCTGCGTGGCAGACACCGCCGGGCGGTGGGCGCGGCAGTAGGGCTTGTTCTCGTAAGACTCCAGGGACCGCACGTTGAGGAGGGTCTTGCACGTCGTACACTTCAGGCAGTTCGGGTGCCATTGCGCCTGTGTGTCCAGTTTTGTAACAGGATGAGTTTAGGTAAAATAAAAAATCAATAATAGCCGATTCTTTGGATTTGTAAAGTCAACTCATGGACAAGAAAAAGGATACTCAAAAAATAGATGAGTGATGGATTGATGGAATATCAACGTGAACAGGAACCAAAAAAAGAACGAAAGCGATGTGAAAGGGAAAGGTACGTTGAGCGCGCGGACAGGACGCTCACGAGGGAACACCTGCTCGTTGCACCCGGGGCAGGTGGGGAAATCGTCATCGGCGGCCTGAAGGAAGCGGTTGCGCGGATTCATCTTCTCTGTCTCTCTTTTCTTTCGATTAGCTTTCTCTGCTCCTTGTTGTTGGTTGCTTCGGGGTACGAAATTGCGGGCTCTGGTTGGCCACATAGTTTTCATTTTTCCAATTCCTTTAATATTCAAAATTCCTTTCAAAATTCTTTACATATTTCGATATCAACAGAAATGCCAAAAGAAAAGGTTGGGAAAAGGCGTAGATCAATCGCAAGCAAGGGCGGCCGATTTCTGCTGAGCCGAAGCCAAGACCTGGAGGGATGGATGGCCGCCTCGAGTCCTCCTCCCATCCCGCGCGCAGCCCCGATCGAGTAGACGCCGACGATTCCGTAATGGATTCCTCTGTATCTGCCAAGCGTAGGCGCGATGCCGACGATTTGGAGAATCAAGTGCTTGGGGGATCTGCCAGGGAGGGCCATGAGCCTTCTTCTTCTTCTTCCACATCGTCTGGTGACATTGATCACCGCGAGGACAGCAACAGTGGCGGCAAGGGCGCCTCCCCGTCATCTCCCAAACGCCGTCGACGTGAGGAGGGCGAGCCTCACCCCTACAGTGTAGAGACATCGATGGGCGACGATGACGAGGATGACCATCACCGCCACCGCCATCATCGCCACCATCTCGACGCCGATGAACGCGGCTTCAAGCGTGCCGCCGCCGATGACGTCGATTACCGTGGGGCAGGAGGAGGCGATTCGTCCTACCGCGGAAGGGGGGCTGAAGGGTCGCGATCTTCCTTCCCCCAACGTGAGCGTGGCAGCCGCGATCATCATCAACATCAGCATGGAGGCGGCGATCCCCGTGCGCGAGGTGCGCCTGTTGGGTCGGACTGGAGCGGCGGCGGCGGCGGCGGCGGCGGCGGCAGCGGACGAAGCGGGTCCGAGGGAGGCTACCGCGGTGGCGGTGGGCGCAAGTCGTACGAGTCGGCGGGCAGTCGCGACTACGAGCGAGACTCGCCGAGGGACAGAGGCAGCAGGCGGACGTCCTACGGCACGGACTATGACGCAGCACCTCCGCGCCATCACCCCGATCACGAGCCGCCCTACTATGGCGGAGCGGGCGACTACGACCGCGGCCGCAGCCCGCCGTCCTACCGCAGCAGACGCGATGAGCCCAGCTATCGGCAACGGTGCGTATTGTGCATGGTCAAAGGGAGTGTTGATCAGGTTCGCATACATGCTAACGGCGTCCGCTCTTTACGCTTTTAACGTCGCGCAGGTCGCCGCCATATAGGGAGTCTGGTCGGGACATGTTCGGGCGTGATTGGCCTCCGCCTGGACGGGGATCTTACGGTGATGCACCTCCAGGCCGCGAGGGCAGAGAGCCCTATGGTGGCGGTCCTCACCGGCCGCTCAGCCCGCCGTCGCGTCGCAGCTT
>CDEZ01021419.1:0-10998 GCA_000826365.1 Acanthamoeba royreba | reverse complement strand
CGGCGTTGGGTCTGCTGACAGTACCGGTACGGGAAGCCGGTCGTGTGGCGGTGACCGCGCGAGTGCCTTCCTGCTTAATCCGCTTCGGGAGAGGCATAGCCTAATTAATTCGCAGCATGAGTGGGCAGTAGGTGAGGGTGAGGCAAATCACGTACTCGTTGACGAGCGGTCCTACGCGCTTCCTCGAGGCTAGCAGAGAGTTCTGGAAGGCCAGCAGCCAGCTCCCTGGCCCTCTCGTGCTTGAGCGCATTGGGGAAACGCAGTAGGAAGCACAGCGCTCCAGTAGAGTCCTTAACGATCTCTACGTTACCAGAGCTACCTTCGCCCACAAGACCCTCAGCTAGGAGACGATCCAAAGTGATGTGCTTGAAGCGACTGTTGTCTTCCTCCTGCGGAGCAGCTCCTTCCTGCAGTTTCCAACAGTGGCGTTAGTGACAAGATAGCATGTGTAGGGCTCGTCGCTACACACCTCAGTCTGACCCTCCTTTGATTCCTTGGCAGCTTCAGGCAGCTTAACAGCAACACTGACACCTTCTACCTTGCCCTCCTCGTCGCCAAGCTCCAGGTCATCCGTCAGGGCTTCATCGCCTTTCCGCTTCTTTCCTCGGCCCTCAGCTTCGCTCTCCATTCCATCGATGCCTTCTCTACCTTCTTCTTCCTCTCCCTCCTCGTCCACGTCACCTTCTTCCTCTTTGCCTTCTTCGCCTTCCTCCTCGCCTTCACCCTCGTCTTCGACTCCCTCCTCACCTCCTTCCTCGTCCTCTTCACCCTCGCCGTCTTCTCCGTTCGCTTCTGCAGTTCATTGCACAGTGAGCGTATGATCAAACGATGATGCCAAATACGCAATACGCACCATCCATATGCTCTGTGCCATTGCCGTTGGTCGAAGAGGCAGCCTGCAGTGACCATCACAGTAAGTACCAGACAGCGAAAGAGGAAGGAAGGAAGTAACGCACTGACTCAACGTTGGGATCAGTCTCGTAGACGAGCACAACACAGTTCTCAAAGTTGATCTTATCGCCGTGGTGTATCTCGACAGGTCCGCCGGACAACGCTTGGTCGTTCACCTGCACCATGCGGCCCTCCTCATCAAGATTTTGCAGATAAATCTGTGTACACAACCACACATTACATTGAGCTCATTAGATCAGTTTCAAAGGCATCACACATTTAGGCGCGAAAAGCCGGAAATCATTCGCACTGGCCCGCCATGGTATGAATGCATGAATTAATTTTTACCGGTCTTGCCGTCGCAATGTACCAATCAATTGAATTAATTTGAAGACATCCAAATACGACCTTGGGCACATTGGATGTAAATTTCTCACATCATTGCTATAGAGACTGCCTTGGCAAACTCTGGCAGACAGAGGACGCGTCTCGAATTTCGTGTAGAGCCAAATCGGCAAGGGACATCTCCATCTGATGATAAATTGTATTTTAAAAAAGATATGGATGTAGTATGGCGAACCTTGTCATCCTGGGCGCTCATGAGGGCATGCTTGGCCTTGAATCCCTGCGTTCGCAGCACCACCGTACATTGTGCGTCGCTGGTAGAGACGAACGCGTTAATTAATTACAAATCGAGATGCGTATCAAGATTAGGGGCTCGCAATGTCCAGTGGGGATTTTGCCATTGAAGAGAGGATGAAGGGTTCAAATGGATGAAGCAAAACGATTGCAACAAACAAATCGGTTGGAAAAAATGATAATCAACAACAAATTGCAATTCGTTCATTCGATTTAGGGGAGGGGGGTGAGGGATCATGCCTGCCGAAGGAGACGGCCTTCCTGCCCTTGAGGTGGAGCTTCCGTCCGGTGGAGCCAGAAGTATCATAGTGAACCAGAAAGCCGTTCATGCTTGCGCTTGTCGTGGGAGGCCTCCAATTTAGAATGAATTTTGTTGATGATCCCCTGACCCCTCCAATTAATTCCAGACGCAAAATCTCGGCGTACACGAACGTTGCACAGCCTTCCTCTTTGCGCGCAGATGACCATCTCCGCCACCTTAAGTACCTAACGCTCTCTGTTCCCGCCAAATCTTGCGTTATGTTTCTGTCGACACAGGATCAAAGGCCTTTGAATCTCTCTGGAGAAGCCACCACCAGCAGACTTCGTGTAGAGCCATGTTGGTACACACAAAGAGGCAATGGAAAGAGGTAAGTAGTACAAGAAGCAAGTAGTTCTTTTACATATAAGTTGCCCAAGATAGCAAACGCTATGGTACTCTTGTGGCGACATGCTATCACCAGACCGTATTGAAATGCCACAGCAATCTCTATGAAAGGCCTTATTTGTAGACATATCAGAGAAGAGCAAAAACCGTCAACGCAACAAGACCAAGCTGGCCAACCACACAGACCCTACACCATTTGCCTTGTCTGTCCTTGCTCTTCTTCCTCAAAACCGCCCCTGCCCGCCAAGCAAGCAAGAATCCCTTCTGAATCAAGATTTTCAGGAATTAACTTAACCAAAATTCGGTAATTTCAGTAGTAAGAATTTTGGTTAAACCACCTCCGTCTGCAGCGATCTATTCCCTTCTTCTTCTTCTTCTTCTTCTGCATCTCTTCTTCATCTCCTTCTTGAAAGGAGGAGACCCTTCACGTGATTCACCATGGCGCGCCGCACTACAATCATAACGTCCATGCTGGGCGACAGCACGGGCGGCGGCCCGGCTGTCCGGCCGTCGGCCGAGCTGCAGGAGGACCAGATCAAACTCGGGGCGGTGCTGGGGCATGGCACCTTTGGCACCGTCTACCGTGGCGAGTGCTTTGGGCTGGAAGTAGCGGTGAAGGTGCCCTACGTGGCCACCAACAAGAAGGACGATGGTGATGGTGATGGTGAAGGCCAGGGAGGAGCTGAAGTGGAGAAGAAGAAGGAGGACCAACAGGCACAGCAACAGCAGCCGGTGACGGCGGACGACCACCGGGACGGCACCACCGGGGCGCCACCGCCCACGCCGGGCCCGCCGGTGTTGAGCCTGTCCAAGGCCGACCTGGAAGATCTCAAGCAGGAGATTCGTATCATGACGTACCTTCCCCGCTACCTCGTTGTCCTTTTTATTATTATTATTTTATTATTTGTCATTTTGAGCTCGTTAATGGGTTGATCGTAAAATGGTCACTCCGTTAATGATTTTCCTTTTTTCACGTTACATTGAAAAATCAAATGAATGAAGAATTAAAAATACTTTTAATTTTTATGGATTATTCTCAACTGGGTTTTTGCAAAGACCTATTTTTTTTCAAAGTAAATGGAAGGAATGCTCATCATGATGATGGTGACGACAGGACAAGCATGCACCCGAATCTGATCCTGTGCCTGGGAGCCTGTACGGTGCCGGACAAGTTCCGTATCGTGCTTGAGCTGATGGACGGCGATCTCGAGACGTACGGCGCACCCCTTCTTCTCTTCTTTCCATCGTCTATTCCTCTTGTCTCGGCCTCTTTCAGAATGAAGGTGCATAACTTGACGAGTGATGAGGCCAAGACTTCCTTGCTTGAAGGTGATGGTGGTGATGATAGGAGTGTTGATGCGGATTCGGCGGAAAAGCGGCGACTTGATCTCTATACGTGGTGGGGGATGAGAATAGATTGAACTGATCTCGCTCACAGGCTCCTCATCGAGTCACCCATGGGCAAAAAGATGTCTCTCTTTCAGCGAATGTGCATGGCGCGTGATGCAGCTAGGGGCATGCAGTGGCTACACTCGCGTGATCCGGCCATTATACACAGGTGCTCATTTCTCTACCAAGATTGTTTGCAGCTATGTTATTCGGTTGCTCACTCCCGCTCTGTCCAGAGATCTCAAGCTCGAGAACATGATGGTATGTGTGATCACTTGGATGCCATTTGAAGTATACATGAACTCACTTGATTGTTTCAATCCTCAGTACAAGAAAGTGGGAGGCACGTTCCAAATCAAGATATCGGACTTTGGTCTTTCAGCGCTCAAGCCGAAGAAGTCCGCATCGCTGGTGTGGGAAAAGGTGGGCACGGTCACGACTATGGCTCCCGAGATTCTTCAGGTACCTTCATACACATTTGGCTGCGCAAATAGAATTGATCTGATGACATCAATGCAAACGCTGTAGGGATCAGATTACAACGAAAAGGCCGACGTGTACTCATTTGGAATGATCCTCTGGCAAATCTTCACGTGCGAGCCACTGTATAAGGACGTAGAGTATGTTTTTCTCCTTAAGTTGCGCTCCCGACCCTCTAACCGATGGTTCCACAGACATCAGACAACGGAAGGGCTCGCTTTTCAGATATGGAGGAACGGCATTCGACCAAAGATCCCCGCCAATTGCACCTCGTCGTTAAAGAAGCTCATGCAAGAGTGCTGGCAGGCTGACTTCACCAAACGACCTTCGTTTGAGCGGATCAACAAAAAGATAGATCAGATCCTCATCCAGATCGCCATACCGGACGAACAGGCCAGACGATTCTGGAAGAAGTATTTCTTTCGTCAGGTGCCACTCTTTTCCCTCTCGTCTTGAATGGGGGCTCCATTCCTAACAATGTTTGTGCTTGGAATTACAGCATGACGTTCCGTGGGCAAGCTTCGTGCGCTCCTTCTATAGGTTCATTCGCGAAAGAATGCCACGCAACATCGATAAGAACGCACTCACACCGGCGGTCACCAATTATTTGTGTCTGAAAAAGCTGCTCGCTCGGCGTACGATCATGAACAGCTTAGCTTCCTTCAGCCCGTTCGGGAAAGCTAACGTCACTTTCCGTATGCAGCTGACGTTGAGGGTATCGAATATGTGAACATACAACACTTTGGCCAAATCATGACCCTCTTTGGCCCTCCAATCCGTGATCAAAGCAACCCACAGCCCAGCATGTTGGATGAAATGAGAGAACTACTCAAAGAAAGGTAGGCAAGAACATTGCTCAGCAAAATTCATATTGGCTGATCCGTGTGGCATGTCTCTCCTGTGCACAGATGGTTTCACGGCTTTGTTCGGAGGGGTGAAGCTCACCGGCGATTGCTAGGTCGATCTCCAGGATCGTTCCTCTTCAGAATGACTTCTAAAGAGGGTTCGTTCCCAACGCCCATATCTAAACACCCCCCTGCGTGGCATTACTAACCCTTTATGTGGACTGATCAGGCGTGTGCTTGGCGCTCACGTTGATGAGATCAGACAGTCGAACACCAAACAATATGTACATCTACAAGAAGGATGGGCGATTCCTGTTCCTTGGCTTTGACAGCCGTAACTACATTTCCCTTTTCGCCATCATCCGTGACGTGGAGCGCATAACCGGGCTCGAGGTACGCACTGCCATGCTCTGTACGCTGAGTACACTGCAACTGAGCTCATCGGACTCATCGGATGAATGCAGCTGGTACCGTGTCCAGGTTGGCCGTTTTCATCATGTTTCAGCGGAGTGGAGGATAACCTGGATGATTCCGATAGCGAGGACTACATCCCTTTCCTCGGCGAACTTCTTGGAGGAGCCAACAAGCGAAACAGTACTAGCAGCGACACGGAGAGCAGCGGAGAAGATAGGGCTTCTTCCAACCTTTCCCGCGCTTCAGGGGATGGAAGTGGCGAATATGATACGGTTCCTGTTCTGGCCAAACGGCCAGGCGCACAGCTGCGGCAGTTCTACCTGTTACATCACCACCTTCAGCATTCGGGAGAAGTCAGCACTGGAGTTGAATCGCCGCGCCCGCTCTACGACTCACCAAGAACATCGCCGATCAAGCCAAGTCTCACCAGCAATTCAGAAGAGACCGAAGTTGGACAAAAGCTGCTTCTTAGGTTAGTTCTTTACTCCCTTGATTGAGACACGTTCGTTGTATTCACTTGCTTGCGTTTAGGCAAGACTCGCTGATGAATCTGATGGTGAATGATCCCGAGCTGGAGGAGAGAAGAAAACAGCGTGAAGAGGAACGGAAGGAGCGCGAAGCGCAGTGGGCCAAGGAAGAGGAAGAGCGCAAGCGGCGACGAGAGGAACGGCGTAAGTACCTCACCAAATGAAGTTGCAAGCTGTACATACAAAACACATCTCGTGTCAAACAAGAGCATGACCACTTGGAAACTTACCTTGTTTGCACCAAACCTTATTAACGAGGCACTAGTTCTTGAAAGCACACTTCAAAGGCACAGCTGCAGTTCACACAAGTCGTAGCTAAGGATGGGCCTAGGCTTCCACCGAGACCCCTTCAGGGTGCTTCGCTTGCCAGCGCAAGCAGATAACGTCTGTGAAGTGTTGGCGCCCTTCTTCATCGAGTTCTGGGGCACCTTCTTCCTCGTCACTTCGATTGGCATCAACGTGGTCAACCATACTGCCGGGTCAGGCTGGGGGATCGGCCTCACTCTCGTCGTGCTCGTGTTTGCTGGCGGACACATCTCTGGTACTCCCGCTTGGACCTGTCGCTCACTTCTTGACATGACTGGCTTTGCAGGTGGACACTACAACCCAGCAGTGACACTGGCGGTGCTGGTGAGCCGCAGGAAGAAGATACGCGCACTCGACGCGCTCATCTACATTGTTGTGCAGCTCTTAGGCGCGTTCCTCGCAGGCCTGTTCTACTGGCTCATCGTGGAGGACACCTTCAAGATAGGCCCGGGTACTATCTCAGCCTTAACCAGTGTATGTGTACACAGCTCACTGGATGTGATGTGGTCTGGCGCATTGCAGGTCATGGAGTGAATGCCGGCCGCGCCTTCCTGGTGGAGATGACATGGACCTATCTGCTGGCTATGGTGGTCCTCCAGACCGCCACCACGGCGCCTCAGGCCGGCAACTCGTTCTTCGGCGCAGCCATCGGGTTCACCGTGGTGGCAGGCATCATCACTGCTGCGCGTACGTCCAGACCGCTCGCCACATTCACATTCACCAACTGAAGCTGTCTCTCTATTGCATCCCACAGCGATCTCTGGTGCTGTATTCAATCCCGCAGTAGCCACAGGCATTACGCTGGTGAGCACACCCTCGCTCACCCAAAGAGAAAGAAGGGATCACACTTACGTTCTTGTGCCAAAAGGTTCGGGCTATCCACTCGGGTAACGGCGACGCGTTCGAGTATCTGTGGGTGTACTGGGTAGGCCCGCTGCTGGGCGGCTTGCTTGGGGGAGTGACGTTCTGGTTCACCAACAGGTACGGAAGAGCATGCTGAACCGCACTCACCACCTCCGACGTCTTATCATCTCTCTGCGTGCTGGACACCCACAGGCGTGAGTACAAGGTGGAGGAGAGCGATCACCTGTTCTCGGCCAACGTCAAGTCCATCGCTGACGCGTCCGCGGAGCACAGGGAAGGTGGCAAGATCATCAAGAACATCCTTGGGCGCAGAGTCGATATTGCCGAATACCAGCCCTTAGACGTGTCTGTGAATGAAGAACCAGCGGGAGAACTGGAACCGCAACCGGGATGGAATGAGTGAAGGAGCAGCAGCTGCACCGCAAGCATGGATGTACGTGATGGGGAAACAACGAGGCCTGGAGAGTTGCTGTTGGGGAGGTGAAGACTTGTTGAACTCCCAACGGTTGCCATCAGCAAAACCCTGCATCATGACGGAAGAAGATGTAATGATGTAATGTAATATAATACAGCGCAACCACAGCAGATGAAGATGAAGATGACCAAGGCACGCCATGTTGAACCCAGCTACCACGCCTTGGGATCGCCTGAGGGGTTAGTATTATTGTGATGAACGCAAAAGCACAAGAGATGGGGTGCCGTTCTTCAGCATCATCGGCCGCAAGAGCGATGAACTTCAAACGGTGGCATCTGCGTCAGCCGCGTTATCCTCGGTCGCTGCTGTCCCAGAGGATTCTGATGACGCCGTCGTGTCCTGGCCGGAACTGGACGAAGCGGACGATGAAAGAGAAGCACCGGCTGTCACGACCGAGGAGGTAGATGTGTCCAGAGCGATGCTAGGAGGAGGTTCAGGCACTGTGTCTAGATCGCCGTAGTCTATCGTGGTGCGCTGCTCTCCCAGCGAGGCATCGTCTGGTGGTGCGTCGAGATCAACATAGCCTGGGCGATGAGGAACGCCGAATCGGCCACCACCCCTGCCGCCACCGTACCCACCACGTCCTCGATACACAGGAGGTCCAGGCGGACGCACGAATGGTGGATAGATGGGAGGAGCGAAAGGACCTACGCCGGCCAGCGGAGCTGCTATCCGAGGTGGGTAGAAGGGTGCTCGGTGCATGGGCGGCCCAATAACAATCGGTGGCATACGTCCGATCAGCGCAGGTTTGTCTCCGACCACGCCAGGACCACCATACGGGTCATGAGGACCACCGTAGCCATAACGATCGCCATCCATCCCTCTCCTATCACGGTCGCCACCACGCTGTACCTGGTTGTACCAGAGTGTGTTAATGAATGCTAAGAGGGAAAGAAGGAAAGACAGTGACGGACCTCTGGTCGAGCGGAGAGCTTGGCCTCGGGCATAGATGGAAGGATACGGCGAGGATCAGTTAGATAGTTCTGGAAGTACTGTTCATCCACCGTCTATTCGTATATAGCAGGAATGGTCAGCATCTTCCCTACAATCCAACATCAAGAAATGGTATATACCCTTTCTTTAATCTGCTCCATGAGATCTTGGTGCTTGAGCTTGAGATGCTTCTTGACGAAATCGGTTGACATAAAAAGCTTGTTGCACTTGGGTATGAGGCAGCGGAATTTGTTCACGTCCTCTTGCTTGATCTTAGCATCAAAGAAGTGTTCCAGCTCCCGCTCGGTGGCCACTTTGGCTGTGTAAACATCTGGTGAAGGCGCTGCTAGCCGTTGTTCGAGCTTCACGTCCAAATACGTGAGCCACGAAGCTACGCCACATGGAAAAAGAAGAGCGTTAGTTGATGGAACAACCGAGCAATTATGGAATGGTACTTACCTTCCTCGGGAGTGGTTTCGTGTTCTGCTCTTCGCTTGGCGCGAAGGTGTGGCATCTCACCGCACATCCTGCGGAGCTCTTCCTCGGAATCAAACTGCTCGCCACAGTAGAAGCAGAAGAAATGCACGCGTCGAAGGTAGGCGATGTTTCGGTTTAGTTGTGCTCGCGCCGCCCCCACCGTGAGATCCTCATCACTGTCTGTTGAGGAGCCAAATATGCCAGTGCTATCGACTTCACGCTCCTTGTCTAGAATGCGCACAATCTGCGCAGATGTCTTGGCATCCTTCATCACACGCCCATCTTCGTCTGCGGCTGGCGGTACAATGCGGACTCGCTCCCGAATCTCGGCGCCACTCGCAGCTTTGGCTAGTCCTATCTGTAGGTCATAATCCTTTAACTGCACGCAGAGAGGTAAGCTTTCCCAGAACAAACAACCGGAGTAGATGACACGCACTCTGTAGCCATTGAACTTGTTAAGGGCTACCCGACAGGAGTCAGGGCTGTCGTAAATAACCCAGCCCGTTCTTTGGAAGTTTTGAAACTTCTTCGGCTCCGATAAGATCAGCTTCACAAAGCCTGAGATTGACATCACGTTGTTCATTCCACATAAGCACAGAGCCGACATAACGACAATTGCAGGAAGCTGCTGCCATCACAAGCGTTCACACGCGAATCAAAGCAAGAACAGAATTACCTTCAACTTGCTCAAAGAGTGCTTGCAATTCTTCTCTGCTGCTCCGAGCGGGAATGTACTTGATGTACAGAGTATTCGGATTGCGAGGAGGTTCGACTCTGCACGAAACATGGTTCACAAGTGGGTTAACAACAGCACATTCAGAGGAGGAGAGATACAAGCAAGATGAAGAAAACAATGCGATTGAAGAATGGAAAAGGAATGCCACACATACTCCTTCTGACTAGTGGCGTTGAGCTTCTTGGCGTCGAGCAAGTGATCCAGAATAATATCGTAGCTTCCGGCATCGGCATTGGTAGAATCTTGGTTTTCACCCTCGACGCCGCCTTCTTTCTTTTGCTTAGCTTCTTCCTCATTTGCGACCTCGCCCTCGTCGGGTCGCTTGTCTCGTCGCTTGCTCTGACTTTCCTTCCGTTTTCGATCTGTTTGATGTCACATCCAAAGCAAGACATGACGTCAGTTTCTAATCTGTGTGACTAGTTGTCACCTGTACACGTACTTGCTTCCTCAGAGTAGTAGAGCTCCGTTTCAACGCTGCTGATGTCAATCTTGCCCTCTTCGTATTCGGCTGAAAAATGAGCGTAGTTCTTCTGCGCAACAACCGATAGATCCTGCCTCTTCTTCTCAAGAGCCTCGGGATGATACTTCTCTTTGAACCTGCAAGCAAACCATAAGCTGTAAGTCTTGTGTGCGTGGGCTTTCCGTGGGCAGGCAAGTACCAATCCTCGTCTTTATGTGAAGTGAAGAAGTTGTGTGAGAGTTTTTTCATGTACTCGGCCTTGTAATCCTCATACTTGCGCGCTGCCTCTTGCGGCGAAATGCCATCATCCTGCAGCTCGAGCCAGTGCTTGTATGACTTGAGAGGTTGTGTGTAAAGATCGTCCTCACTTGCAGCTCGCCTGCAAAGCCGTGCATCAGAATAAGAAACAATATCCACTTGTAACATTGAGAGCCTCCTTACCGATCAGGATGCGTTTCCTCCCTACTGTTCGAACGCCAGTCCCGGTCTCTTGAGTCACGTGAAGAGCGGCCCCAGTCGCCGCGCCCGCCGTCACGATCTGATGGCGGGAAGCTGCGACGCGACGGCGGGCTGAGCGGCCGGTGAGGACCGCCACCATAGGGCTCTCTGCCCTCGCGGCCTGGAGGTGCATCACCGTAAGATCCCCGTCCAGGCGGAGGCCAATCACGCCCGAACATGTCCCGACCAGACTCCCTATATGGCGGCGACCTGCGCGACGTTAAAAGCGTAAAGAGCGGACGCCGTTAGCATGTATGCGAACCTGATCAACACTCCCTTTGACCATGCACAATACGCACCGTTGCCGATAGCTGGGCTCATCGCGTCTGCTGCGGTAGGACGGCGGGCTGCGGCCGCGGTCGTAGTCGCCCGCTCCGCCATAGTAGGGCGGCTCGTGATCGGGGTGATGGCGCGGAGG